>PVIA01016997.1:0-17020 GCA_004024845.1 Tonatia bakeri | reverse complement strand
CTAGCTGTTTTTTCTTTTCCATTAGCATGAAATATCTTTTTCCAACCCCTTTCTTTTTAGTCTGTGTATCTTTTGATCTGAAATGGGTCTCTTGGAGGCAGCACATATATGGGTCTTGTTTTCTTATCCATTCAGCACCCCTCTTTCTTTTGGTTGGAGCATTTAAGCCATTTACATTTAAGGTGATTATTGATAGATATGGATGTAAGATCCATATTATTGTTAGACTGTTTTCCTCCGTTTTTTTTTTCTTTCTCCTCTTCCTCTTCTTAAAGCCTTTTATACTTTGTTGTTAACAAAATCCTGTAGGTTTTTCTTGTTGGGAAAATCCTTATTTCTCCTTCAATTTTAAATGATAGCCTTGCTGGGTGAAGTTGCCTTGGTTGTAAGTCCTTGCTTTTCATCACCTTGAATATTGACACCATGCACTTTTGGCCTGAAATGTTTCTGTTGAGTTCAGATGCCAGTGTAATTGGTGCTCCCTTGTATGTTACTACCTGCTTTCCTCTTACAGCTTTCAGGATTCTCTGTTTGTTTTTAAGCCTTGACATTTTAATTATGATGCGTCTCTATATAGTCCTCAGTGAGTCCAATTTGTTTGGGACTCTTAGTGTGTCTTTTTCCTTCATCAGATTAGGGAAATTTTCCATCATTATTCCTTCAAATAGGTTCTTAATCCTTTTCTCACTCTCTTCTTCTTCTGGTATTCCCACGATACAGGTATTTTTATGCTTCTTTTGTCCAAAATGTCTCTTAAACTCTCCTTATTTTTTAAAATTATTTTTTCCTTTTGCTGTTTCACCTGGGTGTTATTTTCTATCTTGTCTTCCAAGTCACTGATGTGATCCCCTGCTTCTTCTAACCTGTGGTTTATTCCTTCCAGTGTAGTATTTTTTTTAAATGTATTTTTAAAGATTTTGTTTATTTTTAGAGAGGGAAGGGAGGGAGAGAGAGAGAGAGAAACATCAATGTGCGGTTGCTGGGAGACATGGCCTGCAACCCAGGCATGTGCCCTGACTGGGAATCGAACCTGCGATGCCTGGTTCACAGCCCGCGCTCAATCCACTGAGCTACACCAGCCAGGGCTTCAGTGTATTATTTATCTCAGATATTGCATGTTTATTTCTGACTGATTCTTTTTTATGGTTTCTATGTGTTTTTCCTGCTTTTGAGAATCTTTATAATCATTACTCTAAACTATCTGATAAATTGCCTGCCCCCACTTCATCTGGAGATTTCTCTTGTTCATTTGGGGTCTGTTTCTTTGTCTTCCCATTTTGGCTCCTTTGTATTTTCTACCCTATTTGTTTAAACTAATCAGCTGCTAAAACTGATCTGTTATTAAACTAATGAAGCTGTACTCAGTAGCCCAGCTTAAGCACTACCAGGTTGGGCAGAGTAATTCCTGCAGGCAGAGTTATTGCTTTCCCTCAGGCTGATGCCACTTGAAGGGGAGTGCTCTGCCTGAGAATGATGGCATCTGCAGTATGGGTAATAACTCAGCACAGAGATCCTGGCAGCTGTTCCTTCAGTTCTCTCCCCAGAGCCACCAGCCATAGACTCTCCTCAAGCATTTCTAGTCCACTCTGCCCTCCCTCTTCTGAAGCCCAGGGCAAGTGCCTACAAACAGAATTACATGCATTGGCCCTCAAAGAGGCTCTCTGAGTCTCCAGATATCTCTCTCTGGCAGACAGAAACCCTGGTGCTTTTCACAACTGGATGTTGGTTTGGTTCCTTTCTGGTTCTGGTGCTGTGGGCTGCGGAGCCTTGCTTGGTGTTTAGACCCCACACTTCTCACAGAGAACCTCCCCGCCACCCACCTCGACCGCTGAAATATCCCTCCAGAACTTTAGCTCCTGCCCATGGTAGTCCAGCCAGCCCTCTCACCTCTCTGCACTCCCTGCTAGTCATGTTTTGATGAAGTTGTTTCTCTCCTTTGTTATAAGGCTTCTGTCTAGCTAGTGTTCACTTGGTCATTCAGGATAATTTCTCTACATTTAATTGTCATTCCAGATTGGTCCTGGGAATAGGTTAGTGTAGCCCACTTATCTCTGCATCATCTCAGATACTCTCTCCCATTCTTAATTTTTTGAGGAAACTCTATTGTTTTCCACATGGCTGCACCAGGAAGACAGACCACTTAAAAGATGATCAAAAGGACCTGTGTAGATAGACCCTTCTTTAGAGAGGACATATGGATGGCCAAAAGACTTATGAAAAATGCTCAATTGTCAGAGAGATGCAAATTACAATCACAAGGGGATATCACCTTATACCCGTTAGAATGACTAACCATCAATAAATCAATGATCACAAGTGCTTTCAATGATGTGAAGAAAAGGGAACCTTACTGTACTGTTGGTGGGAAAGCACTCTGAGTAGCTATTTTTAAAAAAGATTCTATTTATTTATCTTTAGAGGGAGGGAAAGGATGAGAGAAAGAGAGAGAGAGAAACATCGATGTGCTAGAGAAACTTCAGTCAGTTTCCTCTTGCATATCCCCTTCTAGGGGTCTGGCCTGCAGCCCAGGCATGTGCCCTGATCTGGAATCATACCTGCGACTTTTTAGTTTGCCTGACGATGCCCAACCCATTGAGCTACAGTAGTCAAGGCCTGAGTAGCTATTTTTAATGTTTCTAACGAAAGGGCTTCCTACCTGGTTCTGCCTATATTTTGTTTCCCTGCATCGAGTTTTTCTTTGCAACCTGATAGTAACGTGCATATTTCCTTTCTTCTCATTTTTTCACTCAACAAATACTCATATTTATTGAGCACCTTTGCTGTACATAGTAGGGCATAGAACCTAGTGGTGTAACTATTAGCTATAATATTCAAATACAGAGCTATCTGATACCAGCCATACTAGCATTACAATAGTTGTTTAAAAGTGAAAAGGAAAAAGACTCTGTGAAGTACTTGAATGATTACCAGACTAAAAAGGAAAATGATACAAGTCACATCATGTACCTGGAGAATCCAAAAGATTTTTTTGTGGTGGGAAAAAAAGCTTTTGTACATACAGTGTTCTAGGATTTTTAAGTAACTTTGTCAAAGGGGCATAATTGTCAACTATATTTATATAAATATTATCTCCTTATTAAATTGGATAAGTCTGGCTCTACAGACATACATCATTTGATTTATATTTATTGAAGCTGTGTCTGTCCTGAGCAAGAAATCTGAAGTACCTTATTTTCAGATCTCCTGTTAGTTCTAGGATATGTAATAAGACTTCAGTGTTTGAAATATCTGAAATTGCCTCCAGAGATTAACCTAGCCACTATGTGTTTGAGGATTTTATGCTATGTTATCATTGTAATGTCAGCTGCCATATGAAATTTAAAGTTAATGCAAAATTTGTTATAATTGCTACCATGTAAGGTAGGTCAGGTTACAAAAAAAAGAATTTATTTAACCCTGCAGAGGTAGACTGATCTGAGAGGTACAAATTCTTTTCTTAAACATTGGTACATATATCAGGTGTATAGGTTCAAGGTCATGACTAGCTGCACTTTGGTACATGACAAATGTTAAGCCATAATGTTTAAGCCATCAATTTATTACACGGATTTTGTAAGGGTGTGTGATATTCAATAGTAAATTGTATCCAGGAGATACCACACTCTCTGAAGTTGTGTTGGTGCAGTTGTTTTTTCTTGCGAACTTTGAAGTCAGTGTTGTATGTTTTTTTCATTTACTGTTGGAAATGGCTGGAAAAATATATTGATTTGATAATCCAAGAGATGTTGAAGAACTTCAGCAAATAGACTCAAATGCTAGTTGAGTCCTATGCTGAAAATGATAGTCAAATGTGAAAATGAAAGTGATTTAGAAGGTGAGGATTATGTGGAAGTTCGTTCAGAAGATTCAGATACTGAGTAAGGTATATCTAGTGAAGAAAGTGAGGATGAATTAGACACGAATGAAGAGTATTTTTTGGGAAAGGATAAAGAATCAAAATGGAGGAAAAATCCAAAAAGAAGACAAATTAGAAGACAGCTGCAGAGCATTTTGTGTCAAATTCTGTTAGTTTGACCAAATGCAAAAAATGCCAAGAGAGAACTTGAAACTTGGAACTGCTTTATCACAAGTGATATTTTAGATCTAATCTTATTATATACAAATAAATACATACATTCTATCTCAAGCTGCCTTTCATGAGAAAGAGATGCTAAACAAAGACAAGATTGAGTTGAAAGCATTTTTAGGCCCATATCTAACTGGTTTCCATCACAGCGATTGGCTAAGTTTGCAGAATTTATGGGCTACGGACGGTAGTGGGATTGAACTTTTTAGACCTATGATATCTTTATGGAGATTAAATTTATTCTTAACTGTATCAGGTTTGATGACAAAGTTTCCCATTTAGAACAGCAGAAAGTGGACAAATTAGCGACTGTGAGAGACATTTTCTCAGCATTTGAAGGAACTTGTAAATTATGTTACTCTATAGGACAGAGTGTAACAGTAGATGAAACGTTACCTGAATTTAGAGGCAAATGTGGGTTTAGAAAATCAATATATTCCATCCAAGCTCAGTAAATATGGTATAAAAATTTTTGCTATGGTCAATTAAAAAGTATTTTACACAGGAAATCTTGAAATATGTACTAGTAAACAGCCCAAAGGTCCTTACTTGATTAGTAATAAACCAGCAAACTTAATCAAGAGACTTGCAGAATGTATTTACTCAGGATGTAATACTACAGCAGATAACTGGTTCACTGATATAAATCTTATATCCAATTTGAAAGAGAAGCAACTTTCATATGTTGGTAATTTTCATAAGAATAAACCCCAACTGCACCCTGGATTTGTGTCTTCTAAAAACAGGCCCCAAAAATCCAACTTATTTGCTTTTGGTGCAGATTGCACACTTGTATCTCATATACCCAAAAAAGGAAAAAATGTAATTTTAGTTTCAAGTATGCATTTTGATAATGCCTTAAATTTATATTCGCAAAAGCCTGAGAGTATATTACACCGAATGAAGTCAGGAGTTGACACTGTGGACCAAATGATAGGCATGTATGATGTGGCCTAGCTCAGCAGAAGATGGCCTATGGTTATATTGTACACTATTTTGAATATTGCAGGAATAAATGCTCAGACTATTCACATGCTGAACAGCAATGTGAAAATAAGGGAATGAACTACAGAATATTTATTAGAAATCTTGTAACACAGTTAGTGTCAGAACAAATAAGAAGGCATTCAGAAATGTCTACAGGTATACATAAGCCTTTACACTTGAAAGTTCATCAGTTTCAAATACAAGTTGAAGGAAATACCAGTGACGACATAGATATGGCTCCCTCAACAAACAGAAAAAGAAAAAGATGTGTTAGGTGCTACGCATCCAAAATAAGTCACTTACTAAAATATTTTTGCAAGTGTCGTGAAGGGTATGTATGCCTCGAGTATAGCGATGTTGTTTGCAATGACTGTTGAAAACATTTTGCAAAGCCAGCTATTGAAGATTCTGATTAATTAATGTTAAAGACATTTTTTGGTTGTATTTTTTAGCAATATTCATGTTTCTGTTATTGAAAAGAAAAATTTTTACTCATGTTTTTATACCTTTTTAAAAATAATTTCTAGATTGTAACTGAAAATAAAAATCACGTTTTATTATATAAAACTAAAAAATCCAATTTGCAGTGTTTAAAATTTTTGTTCACATTTCAGCATATTCTAGTAATGAATGTATCTCTTGGATACACATGACCTACGCTGTAATTTTTTTGACCACAACCTCTGCAGGGTCAGAGAGGTGACTGATTTCTGATGTTTTTCCTAGAAGTTTGGTAAACACTTAATGGGGGTTTGGTAAGCATGAAGTTAGCCTATTCGAAATTTGGATGTATAAAGGAAATTCTCACCTAACAATGAAATTGTTTAGGTCTTTTCATCCTAACTCTGGAGATGTGACCAAAAACAACTAAAAATATAAACTAAAAGTATAAGGGAAAGTTTCATGAGTAGATGTAGAGCAAAAGTGCCAGAGCATAATAGTTCTCATTTTTATCTGACTCAGTGCGCCTCCAGTTTGCTGTGTGTATTAGGACATGTTCAGGGCCTACGTTTTGCTTCCTTATCTCACATGTCACTCCTTCTCTGTGGGTATGTTTTCCAAGATGCCACTGTGGTCTTAAAATCCATGGTTGTTTGCTTTGAGATTTTTCAGGGATGGCACAGTGCCTAGAAAATAGTAGGCACTCAATACATTCTTGGAGAATTAAGCATGCCTCTTGAAAACAAAAGTGAGGAACATGACATTTTTAAATACTCTGAGTTTTGTCTTGGTTGTCACTTTCTTTTAAAAACTGTGACGGAGAATGTAGTGCTTGTTACTGAAGCGGAGTGAGGGCTGTGCTTGCTGCAGTCAATTTTGTTGTTTGGGTGCTTTCTGTACAATCACAAAGACTTTATAACTAACTTAGTAATATCCCTGCTATTATAAAAAGTTATTATGGAAACACTTCGAAACATAGTCTATTATCAATAGGTATACAATGTGGCCATATATGTAATTAAATGATTTTTAAAGGTTTTATTTATTTATTTTTAGAGAGAAGGGAAGGGAGGGAAAGAGGGTGGGAGAAAAACATCAGTGTGTAGTTGCCTCTCATGCATCCCATCCAGACATGTGCCCTGAGTGGGAATTGAACCGGCGACCCTTTGGTTGGCAGGCTGGCACTCAATCCACTCAGCCACACCAGCCCATGTAAACTGGGACACATAGTCACCCTATTTAAAGAGTGTTGTTGTAGCTTGGCTTTCTTTTTTGGGAATCCTGGTAGGCTGTGGAAAGTGAATTTATGCACGTTATCAATGTTAAAGTCTTGCTCGGTCGGAGGGGGGAAGTCTCCTTGATCTCAGAGCTTAGATAAATTTTTATTGAGTGAACACTGAACTTGAGAGGTTGAATAAGAAGGAAAAGATAAAGAATTTTAATTTAACAGATTGATCATGCCTCCCATTCCCCACAAGAAATGTTTTGCAACCGTGAAAACAACATGATAGAAGAATGTTTCCTTTTAATTGTGTGATGTTGTTGTTTTTAAAGTCTAGATTAAGTTTATAAAAACAGATACAAATAAAATTTAGTACTTTTTTCCTAAGAAAATTTTATTGTAAGGCATTGATTACATATTTGATTTTTATTGTTTGGTGCCACTTTTAGGGTTTTTTGTTCACCTGTAAGGGAGATGTCATAGTATTTATGTGGAGACCATCTAACTGCATGATCTGGTAGCCTTTTACATTTTCAGGAGGTGGATATGTGGTATGTAATACAATATATCTTGGATATACATAGATTTGATTTTTTTATGTTGCAATGTTGACTTTTTGGGGTGTACATTTATATGAATTTTGACACATGTAGATTTCTGTAACCACCACAACAATCAGAATACAGAACAGTTCCATCACCTCTAAAATTCTCTTGCTCTGTCCATTATAATGAAACTCACCTTCCATCCCTAATCCCTGGCAGCCTTTGGTTTATTCTGTTTCTGTACTTATGCCTTTTGCAGATTGTCATAGAAATGGAATCAATTTGTACCACTTGGAGATTCACTTCTTTCACTCAGCACAATGCCTCTGAGATTCATCCATGTTGTTCCATGTATCAGTAGTTCGTTTCTTTTACTGCCAAGTAAGATTCCATTGGATGTACAGTTTGTGTTTTGCCAAGTTTTTTTTCCTGCACTATACTCTTTCTGTTCTCTCTGATGACACAGATATTATACCTTGTGGTATTGTCCCACAGTTTTCTGAGGTTTGACCTCCTGAGAACATTGTTATTTATTTCTGTCATTTTTTTAATGTAAACTTTCACTTTATTTTTTTTCTTAGCTTTTTATTTTAATGTATTTTTCATTACCATTTAATCTCCTTATACCCCCTCCCCCCGACAGTCACCACACTGCTGTCCATGTCCATGGGTCCTTTTTCAGCATTTTTGAACACTTGTTATCTATTCTCCTATTGATAGTCATGCAGCTATTTCCAGTTTTTTCTATGATAAAAATGTTGCTTTTGTGAACATTCTTGTGCAGGTCTCCTTGGGAACATATGCCAGGCGTTCTCTGTGGCATTTGCCTATGAATAGGATTGCTAGGTCATAGGCTTTACATATTTTTTAATAGATGTTGCCTAAAGTTGTCATACCAACGTACTTTTTTTAGAACTAGCAATGTATAAGTGTTTACACAGTGCTATGTCCTTTTCAACACTTCATGGTGTCAGGCTTTTTATTTTTTATCTATATTATAGGTATGAAATAGAATTGTATGTCTTTAAATCAGTTTCCTGATTCTGTATGAGGTTGTACATTTTAACATATCTGCAATTTATGTTTCCTCTACTGGGAGTTGCCCACTTATAATTTAATCCATTTTTCTATTTAAAATAGGCTATTAGGACCAATTTTAAATGTTTTCTTTGTAATTATACAGTTTTAAATTTTTGTCCTTGCATCCAAAAAAAAAAAACATGTTTAATGGCTTCTGATATGAAATTAGGGGTCCTTAGTTTATCTTCTCAGATCTTCTGCTTCAGAAATCCTTGCTCATGTTCTGCCTTGAAAATTTGCACAGTTTTGATAAATTTTACAGACTGAATAGGTTTTCTGTGTAAATTCAAATTGGTGTTTCATCTCAGCAGCTGAAACATATTTTGTGTTTTTAAAGCATTAACTTCACCTATGAATTCATGGTTAGATAAGCAGCAATTTTTGATGTGTAGTGTATACCATGTCAGTATTGCCATATATTGTTAGTAAAATATTGCACGTGTGTATAGTACGTAGCACAGAAGTGGTTAACTTTGGAAATAATTCTCAAACTACCCTTGTGTTTCTGGCTTCTTCCTAGTTGTCTTTTAAAATCAGTTGAGGTGGTTTTATTTCTCTATGGCTTGCTTTCTTTGTGAGCTGTGTTCTAGTTAAGAGGTGTTATACTTTAGTAATTTGGTGCTAACATTACACCCTGTACACAAAAATAAGCTCAATGGATAAAAGATTTAAATGGAAGTTGTGAGATTATAAAAATCTTAGAAGAAAACATAGGCAGTAAAATCTCGATATCCCATGTAGCAGTATTTTTGCTGATATATCTCCTAAGGCACTGGAAAAAAAGGAGAAAATAAACAAATGGGACTATACCAAATTAAAAAGCTTCTGCACAGCTAAAGAAACCATCAGCAAGATGAATAGGGAACCCACTATATGGGAGAATGTTTTCACCAGTGATACATTTGATAAGGGCTTAATCTCCAAAGTATACAAAGAACTAATACGAGTACAACTCAACACCAGGAAGACAAACAACCCAATTAAGAAATGGGCAAAAGACTTCACTAGACACTTCTTTAAAGGGGACATACAGAGGGACCACAGACATATGAAAAAATGTTCAGCATCACTAATCATCAGAGAAATGCAAGTTAAAACCTCAGTAGGATATCACCTTACATCTGTCGGAATGGCTACTATCAATGAATCAACAAACAACAAGTGTCAGGGAGGATTTGGAGAAAAGGGAACCCTAGTGCACTGTTGGTGGGAATGCAGACTGGTGCATCCACTGTGGAAAACTTTATGGAATATCCTTAAGAAATTAAAAACAGAACTCCCTTTCAACCCAGCAATTCTACTTCTGGGGATATAACCTAAGGATCTTGAAACACCAACACAAAAAAAGTACATGCACCCCTATGTTTGTAGCAATGCTTTTTAGGATAGCCAAGATTTGGAAACAGCCAAAGTGTTCATTAGTAGATGAGTAGATAAAAAAGCTGCGGTACATTTGTACAGTGGGATACTGTGCAGCAGTAAAAAAGAAGAAACACTCACATTCACAACAGCATGGATAGACTTGGAGAATATTATGCTAAGTGAATTGAGCCAGTCAATGAAAGAAGAATACTACATGATCTGACTTATATGTGGAATCTAATGAACTCAATAAACTAACGAATGAAATAGTAACAGAAGCTTAGGTACGTGAAATAGACTGGCAGCTGCTGGAAAGGAGCAGGGGGATGGGATAAAAGATGGTAAAGAGATTAACCAGAGAACATTTATGCACAACCCACAGACATGGACAACAATATGGGGATTGATTTAGGGAGGGAAGAGGGTGAAGCTGGGTGGAGGTGGGGAAAGGAAGAAAAAGTGGGAAAAACTGTAATAGCATAAACAATAAAAATAAAATGTTAAAAGTAATAAAAAAATTAAAAAATAAAAAGTGATGTAATTCATAAGGGTTTGCATTTGTAGACTGTTTCTATTCTTGGAAAGCACTTTTATAAGTTTATAGTGCATGAAATAACTAAAGCATGGATTTTTATATTTATTTGCATGATGTAGTGTTGAAAGAAACAATTCCATATGTATATCACTTTATAATTAAAAAAATCTTTTTCATACATTATTTCAGAGGATACCTACAGAGGTTAAATGATCTGCTGAGGGTACAATACAATTTAGTGACAGATTCAGATGTGAATCCAGAGGTTCTTGGTGTCCATTCCATGAAAATGTGTCTTAATGGACACAGCTATCTACAATAATATAGAATTGCTTACCCCTGAGTGGTAAGAAAATACAGGTATTAATAAAGCTGAGAAAACATTCTTTTTTTCCCCCTTAGTACTACTGTATCGGTAAATGTGTAACTAGCATGCTGGTGGTAGTAATAACTATAAAGAGCAACCAAACAACAAAACTTTTAAGCACATTTAGAAGATAGACATGAAGGAATCATAGCAATCTTAGGTCTTCATTTTATTTCAGGTTTTTGCCTACTGCAAAGGGCACCATAGCAAAATTCAGTTGCAGAATTGGAGGCTTCTTAAACTCTTTAGTTTGCAGGACTGTGGTAAGTGTGTGTTCTCTGTAGCTGAATTATGACTGCCGTGAGACTCGAAGCTTGAAATTTATGGTAATAGAAACTCTAAATATCCCAAATACTGCAATATGGCTAGAAGGAGCCCCTTTCTTAAGGGAGCAGGGTCAAATATCTATTTTGAGATTGAATAGACTCAGCAGACAGTTTCTGAGGAATGCCATTTCAAAGTTCAGAGAAACTACAGTTGTTACCCTATGTGTAAATCTGGTGGTTTATATGTCTCACGTGGACATAAAGCAGTCTTTGCCATTGAGATGCTCTAATTTTAAGCAAGAAAGTTTAGTCTCCCTCAGTTGGTTTTTCTTTTTCTTTTTTTTTTTAAGTTAGCTTTGATAGATTATAGGATTTTTTTTGGAGTGGACACCACTAAGTCTTAGGCCCCTTAAATTTGTATTGTTTACAGATCTCTGATGAGATAATATTTTTCTCAGGATTTAAAATGATCTATGATCATAAATATCCTCTCTAAAATAAGAAATACCCCCCAAAATGAATGTATGACGTAAACATTTTAAGTGTCAATACCAATAGCAACAATGTCATTTGATATTTGCCATGGATTTACTGAAAACTAGATACCAAGAACTTTTTTATTTGCTAATTCTTTATATAAAAATTGTAACATGCAGTAGTTTATAAAATGTTTTTTCATTATCAC
The DNA here is from genome assembly GCA_004024845.1 of Tonatia bakeri. NCBI lineage: Eukaryota > Metazoa > Chordata > Mammalia > Chiroptera > Phyllostomidae > Tonatia > Tonatia bakeri. The sequence continues at coordinate 5,443 of PVIA01016997.1, read as the reverse complement.
AATTGAACATTCATAGAGTTGTCTTGTGAAGTCGATGATATTTGTTTTATAAATGAAGGATCTGAGGCTCAAAGAGTTTGTGATACAACTATACATGGTTGTTACAACTTACTGGTTACAATTTATTGAGCATTAATTAAGTGCCTAGCACTGTATTAAACACTTGTGTCATTTTATGTAGTCCTCAAAACCTCACTATGACACAAGTACTGTTTTCAAACACATTTTCCAAATGAGGAAACTGAGGTTTAGAGTGTTAAGTAACCACTGTTAAGTAACTTGCCCAAGATTATTATAAAACCTAGTAGTAAGTAGTAAAGTAGGCAGGTTCACAACTAGCTTATAAGACTCCTTTATTTGGAAAAGAAGTAGGCACCCACCCTGTGGTGAATCAGTTAAATAACTGAAACATCTTCTGGGCTGCCACACCACCCTAGGCAGTAGCTTGGGGACCTGTGTTAGGTGCTACTTTTTCCAGCACATTGTAGCCCCCATTTTAGGGTGGATGGCTTGGTGAACTAAACATGGGCAGAATTTCAGATCCATTCAGTTTTCTTGGCTTGGTGTCTTCGTACAAACTTTGCCACCTACCCAATGATCATAAAGCCAGGATTTCAATCCAGGTCTCTCTCACTCTGGAGCCTCTACTTTATTTAATAACAGACTGCCGATTAATGGCAAAGTTAATAATGCAATCCAAGTTTTCTGACCACAAACACTTTGCTTTTTTGGTTATATACCATGCAGGTTGGTTGAATTACAGATAACACTGGAGTCCCATGTTATGCCATGCCCATTGCTTAGTTCCACAGACAGTGTATGCTAGTGATGGTAAAGAATTATGAGGGTTGCTGTGTCCTGTGTGACTCTGTTGGTTGGGTGTCATTCCTGAAGCAAAAGGTCGCCAGTTTGTTTCCCTCTCAAGGCACATGCCTAGGCTTTCAGGTTCAGTCCCCAGTCAGGTGCATACAAGAGGCAGGCAACCAATCGAAGTTTCTCCCTCACATCGATGTCTCTCTCCCTCCCTTCTTCTCTCTCTAAAAATAGACAAATAAAATCTTTAAAAATATGAGGGCTTAGAAGGGGAGAGTTAAAAGAGTTGTAAACCTTACATATCTCATAACTGAGTTCTTAATAATGTAGTTCAAGACTTGTATTCTGAACTATAAGTCTTGAACTACTTGAATTCTGGCTTCACCACCTAGTTAGCTGTATGACCTTGACTAATTTAGGGAGAAAATATAGTATAAGGATTAAGAGCATGAACTCTGGACTCACATTACCTGGGATCAAACTCTAGCTGTCACTAACTAGCTATGTGAACTTGGGCAATTCATGTAATACCTTAAACCTAGTCTGTAATAATAGAGATAGACTGGGGAACAGTAATTTCTAACCCAATGAGTTGTGGGAACTGCTATATAAGTTAAATATATAAAGCATTTAGAACAGTGCTTGGCACATAAATATATACAGTAAATACTATTTAAGTGCTAGCTGATGTTGTTATTGTTATTAGTATTACATCATTTTGAGTTTTGTGCTGTAAGTCAAAGCAATTTGATTTGCTGAAAAATAAATGATCATCTAAATATGGTCTCTTGGGACTTTTTCTTCCCAGACAGGAGTTTTCAAAGATTATGTCAAAGTACTTGCTTTAGGGATAGTAGCCCAACTGAGATGAAAGTAAGGTTTGCACAGCCACATAGTGTTCTCCATTTATTTTTTCTGAAATAATTTTTGTATTGTGATATCAATTTATGTTTGAGTTTTTAGCATTTAAGAGTTGCATTTTCAGTAGATTACTTAGGTTATAGCCTCTAATAATTTTTCATTCTTACAAAATTTGTTTTGGCTCATTAACCAATTTGGGGAGCCTTTCAGAAGAAATTGTAATTCACTTGATGAATGGGAATTCCTGGTTCTTGGAGCTGAGAATAGCATTATTATTGCCTGTTTTATTCTTTGTCAGTATAGTTACTGACCTGTTTTTCATAGTACTTTTGCTGTATTCAAAGGACAACTCAATCTGAGAGACTCCCCGGTTGACATAACTTCGGTATGACTAGCATAGTATCTACGCAGCTTTTGTCATTATTTCGTTCACTAACTTTTATTTGTCTGCTTTTTTGCCCCACCCCTCTCTACTCTTCCTCCTCATTTCAGCTTATGCTCTGAGAAGTCAGAGTTTTGATTTCAAGGCCCATCATGCTTAAGCTATTTACTTACAGAATAATATGTATTAAAGCACCTAAGCACATGAAAAAGCTAATTAACGTTTCAAAAAGTAGTAAATGATAAATTGCCAAGAGGGTTTTTTTAAATTTGAATATAGTTGGTGTACAATATTATATTAGTTTCAAGTGTACAATATAGTGATTCTACATTTCTATACTTTACAATATGATCACACCATGCAAAGTTATCACAGTATTAACTACAGTAAGTGATTTTATCAGTCAGGACCTCACTAGGAAAACAGAAACCATCTCCAATATTTACAACAACAGGAATTTTTAAAAACTATTTTGTTTACTTACTTTTAGAGAGAGGATAAGGGAGAGAGGGAGAAAAGCATTTATGTGAGAGAGAAGCATTGATCAGTTGCCTCTCAGATGCACCGTGATCGGGGACTGAACCCACAACCCAGGCCTGTGCCCTGACCAAGAATCAAACTGATGACCTTTCAGTTTTCAGGACAATGCCCAACCAACTGAGCCACACTAATCAGGACAACAAAAGGAATTTGATGCAGGAAAATTATAATACAGGCAGTAAAGGAGCTGAGGGTCTGTTGGGAGAAGGTGAGGTAATATAGAGATCACCAACAGAAAGCCATTACCACCACCACCACTACCACCCCTTTTAGCTGAAGAAATGCAGGAGCAATGCTATTGCACAGTGTACAAATATTACTGTTTCGGGGAAAGCAGAAAAAAATAGAATATTTAATTTTGTTAGGTAAGGACAAGTCCAATGTTATTCATCTCCCTCTTCCTTTCCACCCTGCAAAAGCACAGAAAACCTCATAAAAATGACTATTTTTGAGTACAGAGTTTCTTACTTTTTCTAGGAGTTGCTAGCCTGCATGTCAATGCTAAAAGATTAAAGTAGTTTAAAAAACCTGTTAATAATAAGAATAATATCACCTAGTTCTAATATACAAAGAAAATAGAGTTATCTTATGGCCAGAGTACCTTTTCTCACCTTGCCACATGATGGTACTTTTTTTGATATTTATGATAGTCACTGCCATATGCCTTCACAGGTACCTGTTACTCTGAAAACTTTTTGCCAAATGTGAAGGTTGACTTTTCCCAAATTCTATTTTTTTAGTAGAATAAGCTATATAAATTGTTGATCTAAGAAGTCTACTTCTTTTTACTGTAATAATTGAATTTGGATTTGAATTCTCAAGTCTACTACTTTTGAGCTTTTAATTTGAAGAAGGATACTTGGAGATACATGATGGTGGAGGAGTACATGGAAGCTACACTAACCTCTTCTCAGGATCAATCTGGAATCACAGATTATAGAGAAATTATCCAGAATAACCAACTGACCACTAGCTGGAGAGAAGCCTTATATCCATGGACAGACAGAAGAATCCACTTCACCACAATGTGACTGGTAGGAAGTGCAGAGGAGGCATGAGAAGGCTGGCTGGGCTCCCACAGGTGGTAGCTGAAGTTCGGAGGGGATATTTCAGCAGCTGGGTTATTCCCTCTGAGAAGTGTTGGGTCTAAATCCCAAGATGGGCTCCCTAGCCTACAGCACCAGAGCTGGAAAGAAACCCAGATAACATCCAGTAGTGAAAATCAACAGGGTCTCTGTCTGCCAGGCAGAGATGACTGGAATGCAGAGTGCCTCTTCAAGGGCTGACAAACAAAATTTTGTTTGTAGCCACTTACCCTGGGCCCTGGCAGGGGGAGAGCATAGTGGACTAGAGATGCTTGAGGAGAATGTTGTGCTGGTGGCTCTGGGGAGAGAACTGAAGGAACAGCTAACAGGATCTCTGTGCAGAGTCATTCCCCACATTGCAGGAGCCATCTTTCTCAGGAAAAGCACTCCATTCCAAATGGCATCAACTGGAGGGGAAGCAATAGCCTTGCCCACAGGAATTACTCTCCCCTACCCCGTGGTGCTTAAGCCTGACCACTAACCACAGCTTGATTAGGTTAACAGTGGTTTGGTGGTTGATTAATTTAACATCTGAGGTGGAGAATACAAAGAAGGAGCCAAAATGGGAAGAAAAAGAAACAGACTCCAAACAAAAGAACAAGACAGTTCTTCAAAGCAAGAACTAGATGAAATGGAAGCAAGCAACTTATCAGATAGAGAGTTTAGAGTAATGATTATAAGGATACTCAGCAGCATGAAAAAAGACATAGAAACCATAAAAAAAGGATCAATCACAAATAAAAGATGCACTATCTGAGATAACACAATGGAAGGAATAAACAGTAAGTTAGATGAAGCAGAGCATAGACTCTGTTTTGGAAGATAAGGTAGGAAAAAAGACCCAGACAGAGAAAAAAGAATTTTAAAAAATGAGGAGAGCTTAAGAAGCATTTTGGATAACATAAAATGTAACAGCATCGGCATCATGGAAATATCAGAAGGAGAGGAGAGTGAGCAAGGATGAGAACCTATTTGAAGAAATAATGACTGAAATTTTTCCTAGTCTGGTGAAGGAAAAAGTCACACAAATTCAGGAAGCTCAGAGGGTCCTCAACAAGTTGGACCCAAAAAGGCCTACACCAGGACACATCATAGTTAAATGATAAGGCTTAAAAACAAGGAGAGAGCCTAAAAGCTGCAAGAGAAAAGCAGGTAGTAACCTACAAGGGAGCACCAATTACACTGGCATTTGATTACTCAACAGAAACACTTCAGTCCAGAAGGCAGTGGTGTGAAATATTTGAAGTGATGAAAAGCAAGTGCCCACAACCGAGGCTACTTTACCCAGCAAGACTGTCATTTAAAATTGAAGGAGAAATAAGGTGATTCCCAGGCAAGAAAAAGCTAAAGGAAGTTTGTTAACACCAAACCAGTACTGCAATGAATGTTAAAGGACTTGCTTTAAGAAGAAGAAAAGGAGGAAGGAAGGAAGGAAGGAAGGAAGGAAAGAAGGAAGGAAGGAAGGAGGGAGGGAGGGAGGGAGGGAAGGAAGGAAGGAAGGAAGGAAGGAAGGAAGGAAGGAAGACAGGAAAACAGTCTAACAATAAAGTGGAACTAAATGTGTATCTATCAATAATCACCTTAAATGTAAATGGCTTAAATGCTCCAACCAAAAGAAAGAGGGGTGCTGAATGGATAAGAAAACAAGACCCATATATGTGCTGCCTCCAAGAGACCCATTTCAGATCAAAAGATACACAGACTAAAAAGAAAGGGGTTGGAAAAAGATATTTCATGCTAATGGAAAAGAAAAAACAGCTAG
>PVIA01016996.1:0-17020 GCA_004024845.1 Tonatia bakeri | reverse complement strand
CAGAAGACGTTTCCAATCCTCTTGAATCAGATTAGCAATGGATTTCACCTCATCAAAATCACTTCTAATCACCAGATGTGGAATCAAAACTTTATAACAAGATCTAAAATATAAAAATGTAAAATATAAATTCTACATAACTTTTCATAGTAAAGTTTTATAATAGTTTTAAAAATAATAAAACACTTTAAATAAGCATCATTTATACAGACGAAACATTCTTATTCTAAATTTATTTTTAGTTTAGTTTGCTTTTTATTTTTGATATATTTTATTGTTTTACTATTACAGTCGTCCCAAATTTCCCCCCTTCACTCCCCTCTACCAAGCCCCTTCCCACAATCCCCACACAATTGTCCACATCTATGGATCATGCATTGTGTTCATTAGCTGCTCTATTCCCAACACTGCACTTTACAGCCCCATGAATATTCTGTAACTACCAATTACTACTTCTTAACCCCTCACCCTTCACCCCAATCCCCACCCCATGACCACCTTCCCATCTGACAACCATCAAAATACTCTGTACTATGATTCTATTTCTGTTCTGCTTGTCTATTTTGTTTTTTCGGAATCAACTGTTGACAGATATGTATTTACTGCCATTTTATTGTTCATAATTTTGATCTCCTTCTTAAAGTAGATCTTTTAACATTTCATATAATATTGGTTTGATGGTCATGAACTCCTTTAGTTTTTTTCTGGTCTTAGAAACTCTTCATGGGTCCTCTGATTCTAAATGACAGCTCTGCCGGGTAACCTTAGTTGTAGGCCCTTGCTTTTCATCACTCAATATTTCTTGGCAATCTCTTCTAGCCTACAAAGTCTGTTTTGAGAAATCAGCTGATAGTCTTATGGGAGGTCCCCTGTACGTAACTAGCTGCTTTTCTCTTGCTGCTTTTAAGTTTATCTCTCTGCCTTTAATTTTGGCATTTTAATTACGATGTGCCTTGCAGTGGTCCTCTTTAGGTTCATCTTGTTTGAGACTCTGCTCTTCCCAGACTTGTATGTCTATTTTCTTCACCAAGTTAGGGAAGATTTCTGTCATTACTTTTTCAAATAGGTTTCCAATTTCTTGCTCTCTCCTCCTTCTGGCACCCCTGTGATGTGAATGTTGGTATGCCTGAAGCTGTCCCAGAGACTCCTTACATTATCCTCATTTTTTTGGATTCTCTTTTCTTCTTGCTTTCTGATTGGTTGCTTTTTGTTTTCCTATATTGTAAATCACTGATTTCATTCTTGGCTTCATCCACTCTACTATTGATTCCCTGTAAATTGTTCTTTGTTTCAATTAGTGCAGACTTCATTTCTGACTGGATTTCATTTTATGCTGTTGAAGTCCTTACTAAGTTTCTTGAGGAAACTTATAACCAGTACTTTGAACTCTGCATCTGATAGATTGCTTATATCCATTTTGTTTAGTTCTTTTTCTGGAGTTTTGATCTATTCTTTCATTTGAGCCATGTTTCTTTGTTTTCTCATTTTGGCAGCCTCCCTGTGTTTGTTCCCATGTATTAGGTAGAGCTGCTATGTCTACCTTCACGTGGGCTATGCAAACCTCCTACTGTGTTTGAGCCATGCTTTCTGTTGGCACATCGAAGGTCAGCCACCAACTGAGTTCTGTCAGGGGTCACGCACCATAAGCTACAAAGTGATCTGCAGATGTTTGCTACTTTTGCTAGGTTTGGGAGTAACCTGGTGAGGCCAAGCTATGAATCAAGACTGGTTGCTGCTACGGCCACACATGGGGCCACTCTGTAAGAGGTATGAGGCTCACTGAAACCAGATGCTGCTTATTTGAAAGTTTAGGAAAATCTGAAGCATGGGTCAAGACAAGCCATTCATATAGAAAAGCCACTGGAAACTGCTTAGGTAGGCCCCAAAATTGGGTGGAACAAGGCATCAGGAAATCACCAGGGTGGAACAAAGAGTGTGAACCAGATTTATGGAGTCTCAGATATGGTGCCCACAGAGCTGGCTTTGGGGTTCTGTGGGGGGAAGACTCAGAAAATGAACAGTGGCCTCTGCCAGCACTTCTATCTGGGAGAAAGCTGCTCCCCAGCTCTCAACCTGATGTTGGACAACTCAGTTCCCCCCTGTAAGTGTCTGATGTCTTTCAATCTTCTGCCCCACATGCTATAGCTCAGAGGGAGTGAGTCCAAGCAAGGCTGTGCATGGGCCTTTGAAGAGGAACTGCATGAGACTCCAGCAGTTCAGTCTTCCAGTCTTAATCCCCACTGGTTTCAACAGCCAGAAATTATGGGAATTTACCTCCCTGGCACTAGAACCCTGGGCTGTGGATCCTAGTGTAGGGCTTGGATTCCTTGCTCCTGAGATATACTATTAATTGTTATCCACCACACAGGGTGTGGGACCAGCCAGTTCTGTGTCTCTGCCCCTCCTACCAATTTTGATGTGGTTTCTTCTTGAATTCCATAGTTGATTTCTTCTCTAATTCCATAGTTGTAGGACTTCCATTCAACTTGATTTGTGATGGTTCTGAATCCTGGTTGTTCTATCATTTAGTTGTAATATTGATGTGATTGTACGAAAAGGGGGAGCCATTTTTACCTATGCTGCCATCTTGACCCTAGTTTACTTTGCTTTTTCCTTACTGTAATTTTATAAATGGAATAATAAAGTTAGGAAATTCTAAATAGTCACACTAAACAATAGAGATCTTAGAATATACTACCTTAATTCTGTCATCAAAAAAGTACAAATTAAATTTATATTTACTTCTTCTGAATAAGTATATTTTAAAATGAAATGTGAAAGCAATTTATAAATTCAAGGAATAAATGTAAATATTATTGCCAAACTGAATGAATAATAAAACCATTTAACAATTAGGAACTACCTTCCCATCATTCTGATACCCACACATTAGTCTAGTTATTTCAAACCTTCGCATTTTTTAATTTTTCTTCTTTAGAGTTAAAGTTAGCAAAAACAAATACTTTTACATTAAAATAGAAATAATGACTAAATGTCCTAAAGTCAAGCAACACAAAATTAAAACAAGGCAGAAATACCGAGCACTAGTTATCTTTCACTCGTCACAGAAAAGATGAAGAAATGTTAAATCTGAAAGAAATGTTAAAGATCTCCTTATGTATAATGCCTTCCTTACTTTAGAGATTTAAAAAATCAAGACTCAAAGGATGGTTACATGGCTTGCCTAAAATCACATAATCAGTTACTGGCACAGCAAAGCCCAGATTCAAAGTCCAGTGATTCCCTTTAATACACTTTTATTAAAACAACCTGTCCTGCCTCTCAATACTATACAACCTCCCATGTCTGTGTATGTGGAGGTGGAACTGCCAAACATTATTACCTAATTTTAAGTTACACATATTTCACATGTGCCATAGGTAAACCTACCTATAGAAATCCTCTATGTTTGTGTAGTTTAATAAAATAAAAGGAAAAGAGGATAAACTGTATTTAGTATCTTGAAGATTCAGCCATTCCCAAACCAGATAATCCAAATGAGAAGCCATGAAGTCTTCTAAATGCCTATATCCGAAAGTTTCAGAAATTTTCTCTAAAACCTGTACAAATCAAAAGAAGTCAATTCTTTAAGAAAACAGCAAAGTAATATGTCATTTAAATCTTTGTTAATATTTACTAACAATATGACTTAAGTATTCATTTAACTTTTTTCTATGCTTTGATTTACTCATCTATGAGATGGAGATAATAAAAGTACCCAGTTCAGCAAGACTAATTAAGAAAAGCACATTTAATATAACTAGCACAGTGCCTGGCACATAGCAAACCTTTAATAAATTTTATTTAAATTTAAATGTATAAAAGTTATTTACATTTTATTTAAATAAAAACAGAAAAATACACTGCAATTTTCAACGTTTCATTATATTCAAAATGAATATAAACGGAAGGTCTAAAGTAAAATAATTATTCTTCTCAGTCCTAAACCCAATGAGAAAATCAAAACACTATATTCCACTTATAATAACTAGGTACTGTAATTGTATAATTATTTTAAAGCAATTTATTTTAATCAAAAAGTACAAGGTTGACTTGTCCAAGACTGATTGCCTATGGATTTGCTTACTGCAAAGCTCCATGGAAACCATGCGGTTAGAATTCTGAATGGTAAACCACTGATCTGCCAGTGATTCATCTGTAAAAATCTACACCGGAAAGGCTTGCTTCTTCCCAAACCATGAATGCTGAGCAGGTGGAACAGGGAATGGACGAACATTCTACAACACTGTGCTGATGTAATTGCAAGGCTGAACACTGGTCTTCCGTCTCTAATTATGCAGCTGAAAAGCTTTAACATTTTACTCCTGGCACTGCCACATACCAATGTCCTACCTGAGAAGCAATAAGGCAAAAACACTTGCTAATGCTGTTTTCCCTCAATAAATGCTATTCCAGAGGTCCTAGTCTATATGATGACAGGTCATTCACCCACGTTAGTTCAACATATGACTGGTGAAATGCTCTTAAACTGAATGTAAGAAATAACAGAGCATTCAAATAAATACACTATTTAAAATACACTGTTAAAAAATAAAACTGTCTCCAAGTCTTTCACAAGTGCCATTTCAAAATTTTAGTTTAACTTTTTTAATTGCTTAAAAGTTATCCAAGGAAGATTATATTCATCCAAGTGTACCTTTTTAATGAGGTGAGGCTCTAATCCATTCTCTTTCACAGACTTGCATAGGACAAACAAAGCCTGTTTTTCACAGACAGGACTACAGTTTAAAACCACAGCTATCATCATCAGTAAAACAGCTTTTCTATTATAAATTTCATCCAAAAGGTTAGGGTTCTCAGCTCTGTGGGACTTAAGAAGAATTTTAAACAATAGTGTAATGTAAATATTTAAAATCACAAACAAACCAGGCTAAAATCAAAGCACACCATGGCAACACTGAGTTGCCCATGAACAGCTTTAAATCCTTCAGTGATGAAGCTAAGAGTAGAGATTTTGAGAAAATATCAAAGTTTCTAGAGTGGCAAAGATTGCTTTTGATAAGATATTATTGAATGAATTGCTAAACATTTCAGTGAGGTATAAAGCACTTCAGTGAAAAAATAAAAGAAACTGTAAGAAGAAGGTGAGAGAGATTAAAGTTCCTGTTCAACTCCCAAGTATACCTTGTAAGATATTTATTATCATTATAACAATATGTAGTTTATATTTTTTAAAATATTATCACATATATTATCAAAAGGAACAATGAATTCACACTAGATAAAAAGGTATATGCTTCAATCATTATAATATCCCTACACATTTTTTGAGAAGTTATACTTGATAGAACTCTCTCTTCACATTTAGAAAAAAATGCTATTCTCTAATCTTAGTTCTGATTTTTGGTCCAAGAAAGAGTAAGGACCTAATTTCTTTACTAAATGGCAATCAATGATGTTTTTAAAAATAGCTATATGGTGTACCCTAAGTCAACTCCACCTGTTCCTTATAGGAGACAGATCTATAGACTCTCTAACGTCCTAGTTAAAAGTTTACTTTTACTAAGAGCTAAACTCATTCTTGCTGCCTTCTAAAATGTATAGAAGATCAAATTCTTTTTATCAACTTGTTCATGACAGTATACTTCTATCAATGATGTCAAAGGCAGACTTTGCTTTTCTGAATAACTACTACAATGTTGATTAATAGTGTATTCTTAAGACATAAAACTTCTTAGGTATTTTTCTAAATGAATTGTTGTCATGTCAATATTTGCTCTTTCCATACAAATTTTTAAATGTATAATACCCATCTCTACAAATTTTATACTACTTAGAAATTTTACACTCATGTTTCAAATCTATTGAAATATTTTTCTAAATTATGATTCTTTCAGACAACTATCCTTATTAGTCTTGTGTTACCATGGATTAGACAGACATTTGATTAAATGCCTCCTACACATTTTACAAACAAATCAAGGCATAAGTAAATAAATATATTCTAAGACTAAGGCAATTTGCATTTTAAGAAAAATATCATTATGCTACAGAGAAATATAAAAACCATAAGGTTCACTAAAGAACACCAAGATAATTTGATCTTTCCTAGAACATTTTTCTCAATGCATTTTTTCCTATTGTTACCTGCTCCGTGAACTAGCTTTTGTCTAGATCTTACAAAAACATTTTTAAATAAAAAAGCCATTTATGTTCCTAAAAAACGCAGGAAAGTGTTTTTCCCACAAAAATGATACATGTAAGTTGAACCAAAGGAAACTGCCATCATTCAATCAAATCTAACCTATAAACACAGGAATTTCCATCCATTCAAATAGTTGTTTTAGTGTAACTTTATACTGTAAACTATCAGGTGTAAAGTATCTTAGCCCAAAGTTGATGAAGTAATATATAGTATACTTATAGAAACTATTAGATAACAGCAAATACACATTACTAAAATTACCACTTCTCTCATTCCTTCCTGAGCTTTCAAGTATGCATTTTCAAAAGCTGTTTGCTGGAGCTTCAAAGGAAGTGCTTTCAGTAATGTCGAAGAACCAGCTTCTTTCATATCCTGAAATAATCTTTAAAGAAAGCAAAATGTGAAGTAATTGTTTTACCTCAATCTTACTGTCTAAAACACATTATAGGACAAAAATAAGTTACTCTGTGAGACACCGTAACATACTAGGTCTTCTTTCAAAACACCAAGAAAATCTGAGTCGATTTAAAACAAGTTCAGAATTATTTTAGTTCAACATTCAGAAATGATTATTTTTAATTATAGTTGACATACAGTGTTAGTTTTTTTTTTTTTTTAAAAGATTTTATTTGTTTTCAAAGAGAGAGGAAAAAAGGGAGAGAAACATTGATAGGTTGCATTTTCTTCAGGTCCTGACCAGGGATCGAACCTGCAACCCAGGCATGTCACCTGACCAGGAATGTAACTGGTGACCCTTCACTTTTTAGGATGACACCCAACCAACTGAGCCACACCGGTCAGGGCTGTGTTAGCTATTTTAAATATCACAACTAGTAACCTATGGCTATGCTAGACATTGCACTGATATCTGCAGCAGTAAGACATTCATAAATACCTGACTCATTACCTATTGATTGACTCTGCAGCCAACATGCGAACTTGATGATCATTATCAGCAAGAAACTGTGGAAATACTTCATTTACAGGAAAGTCTTTACCTGTAGTCTTTACATGAAGAATAGCCCATTTTGAGTAAGGATCAGCCTATGAGAAAGGAACAACTTAGGCTAAATATGAAATACTAAGCAAAAAATCACCCCAAAACACACAGAAAAAAAGGCTGCTTAATTTTTTTTTTTAATTATGGAAACCTTAATAATACTTAATGTGGAGAAACTCACCTCAAGCAAAGTTTTCAGGCATTTTACTAGGGCCATTCTTACAGAGAATGTGCACTTCCCCTCCGTTGCTAAGTGCCTGAAATAAAGTGTTTCAATGTCAAGTATTTATTCCAATAAAAGCACAGTAAAAAAGAAAATCACTGGACGTTAGGGTTATTTTAAGTTACTTCCAGAATTTCTTTCCACGTTAACTTTAATTCTCATTATGTGGCACATGCCATTATTCTAAACCTTCCGAAAATATTCCACCTACAAGAAATGCTAGAATAGAAGTTCATTTTAATGTATATTATAATGTGTATAATAGTATGAGTCATTTTGGGGCTCTCTTACTTTAGCTAATCACATTGTAGTAAACTTAAAGAGAAATTTTTTAAAGTCTTTGTTTTTATATCAAAGATTTCAAAACCATATTCTATATTGATTTAGAAGTCCTTATCAAATGGTATGACAGCTCCAAATTATATATATGTGCTCCTCCACAAGTATCATGGGGATATCTCACACTATGACTATACACATGAAATAACCAGACAGTGACAAGTCCAATCTTTTCATTTTAGGAACATGAATGATTCAACTGTTTTAGACTTGTTACATTTTGCTTTATTCACCACACATGGCAAACTACTAAGTGATTCAAAATTCACAGGGAAATATACTAAACATACTTTAGAAAGCCAAGCCTTAAGAGGAATAGTGTAATTCTTCAAGAAAGTAAGGAAGAGAACAGAAATTATATTCTACTATTATTAAAAGATGTTTCTAGTTACATTTAAGGATTAGAAGAAATCACTAACGCAGAAATGCAAAATCTGCATCTGTATCAGAAGAAGCTAAAGAAAAATGAGAGCTCCACAGAATAACCTGTACCTACCAAAATGCTCCAGTAACTGTTAGAAACTGTCCTTGAGCATCCCTCGTGTTCTCGGCATCCATACTGCTTTGATATAGGTTCGTCACCATGTAAAGGGCGTGGTTTAAAACTGTTTTACAAACATCTTGGTCACGACGATACAAAGAACACACGTCACTAAAGAGGGAAAAGTTTAACTTTATAAGTACAACAGAACACATCACTCAGTTTATAAATTTAAAGTGAACATAACATGGGTTTAATTTCTTACGATAGTGGTTTCAGAAGTTCAACAAGATCTTCTACTGGCAAAGGATATTCTTCTCCAGGAAGCTCCTTTAAAAGCACTAGATACTAAAATAGTTGGGAGGGAAATCAGTTTTTTTAAAAATATGTCACTTATTTAAGTATGTATGTAACCAAAAATTCATGTATGACCCATGCATGCATACACACATATAACCAGTGAATTCTTTTAAAAGGCAGTATAATTTTTTAAAAAGAAAAGTATCTAAAGTCAAACAGAACTGATTCAAATCCTAGCTCAACTTACTACTTGTATGGTTAAGAAACCTGCCTCGTCATCTGAGCCTCTGTACTCTCATCTGGAAAATGGGGATATAGTACTTAACTGGTCGGATTACTGTGAAGATTAAAGGAAATGAATGTAAAGCCTAGCGTTTATTAGAGGAATTCAATAAATTATAGATAACAATGTTGGGGTTAAAAGCCTGAATAACAATCTAGAACTACCTTGTCTTTCTACTCTCCGAAAACAATGTTTAGGGATAAGACTTCAATGTTTAAAAACTATTCTATTAATAAATTTTAGAAAGTAGAGATAATCATGGACAGAGAAGAAGTCAAATACACTGACCTATCTTCCTATAAGGCAACCTGGTAAGGTTCTCTGTGGTGTTATGACTATTTTTGAGAGCCAACAAATCATTTTCTGGCTCTAGTAAAATATCAAAAGACTTTTATCCTTACGTGTGGGAGGAACTCCACCCCAAAGAATCCCCCCGTCCACCGCAGATGAGAAATAAGTCGCCCCGAACACAATGTTGCTGTTCTGGTAGGAAATCGGGTGGCAATTCCCTCTAGTGGGGAACACCCTGAGCCCTTCTCCCAATGGCTTTTATTGGGAATAGTACGTGTAGGTGTAGACATGCATAGCTCATCAATCAATGTCAAAAGGCTACAGTTATACAAACAGGTATTAAATACAGATAACAATTGAAGGAACACAGAGATCTGTCACAGGTCAGGGTCTGTTAGTTATGTTGACGCCACAGGGTCTTTAAGACATATTTCATGAGATAAGGAGTTCACTCCTTATGCCTTGAACTTAAACATCTGGTTTATATCACCACCGCCATACAAGACCAAAGTACAGCAAGCTTCAAAGGATACAATGTATTTATCAGGCCTGATTCCCACAGGAACGCTCCGTGTTAGGTCATGTCTACCACCTGTGTTACCTGGTTTTCCAGGGAGACTTACTAGCCCATTTCAGAGCCTGCGCTTGAGGGACTGCAGTCTTGGAAACCAAGAGTGGTCCCCAATATCTCCCCCTTTTTGCTTGTTATGGGGGCATAACCAAAAGCACCGGTGCCGCTGTAATCAACAGGATTATCCTAGGCAGAGCAGGCTTCAAAGGACCAAATGTACATTCTTTCTCAGGCCAGATTTGCCCCTGGAAGCCATTCATTGCAGTACAAGGCCACAGCTGCCTCTGGCATTGTTTTCAGGCTGAGTCAGGTGAGGGGAGCAAAGCAGCCAAGAGATTAGGAGACTTTCTACAGACAGAATGAGGACTCAGACTATGACAAAGCTGAGGGGTAACGGTCTTTCTGCCCCTTCCCTGTAGACCCCTAACTCCTTCCCAGATGGCCCTTTGTAACTGTGCCTGTGTTAGGCTGTCCTTCCCTTGAGGAATACTACCCTGTCATTGGCTGACCAGTCATCCACCTAAGGCCAAGTAGGGAGAAGTGAGGGAGGCAGGGGCTGCACTCCTGCCAGGAGGGTAGGT
Source organism: Tonatia bakeri (assembly GCA_004024845.1). Lineage (NCBI taxonomy): Eukaryota > Metazoa > Chordata > Mammalia > Chiroptera > Phyllostomidae > Tonatia > Tonatia bakeri. Next base: position 6,785 of record PVIA01016996.1, on the reverse strand, counting down.
TCTGTCTTCTTAGTGGCTCAGGACCCCAAGGCCTTTTCACTTAGCCCTAGCTATGGGACTCTTTTGTCTGTTAATGAGGCTACAGTCCCTGAAACCAGATAGGATGGCTCCCATCACTTATCTATAGGTAAAAAAATGTTTCTTACTTCCTGTCATACATTATACTCCCTGTCATATATTATAAAAGAACATTACATTGGGTCATTTTAAATATTTCAACATGAAAGTGATGTGTATGATGTTAATGAGTGTCTTGAAATGCCTTAAGCATTAAGCATCAAGAACACATAGCATTGCTCATTGGTCAGGGCTGGAGACGTGAGCAAGAATTCTAACAGGGACTCAACCTGCACATTTCCAAGAAATTCTAATTATTGGATGTCCTGGCATGTTTCCCAAAGCTCTGACTGGAAAAATCACCAGACATGTTTGACAATTTGCTAGGCCAGATACTCTCCCCACATGTTCAGTAGGGCTAGGGCTGAGGGGATGGTGCACATGGTCAGATTAGTTATACATAAGAATACTGAATAAACATTAAATGCATTAAGGTTAAGCAGGAAACCAGGTTTCCTACTGTTGAAAAAGGGAGCTAAATATACAGAGGGAAAAAACAAAGAAATAAATCTTATGCTGTTGGATTGGAAATGGAGATACCTACCAATAAATAGATGAAGACTGATGGGGTTAGGGCAGGAGGGGAATTATATCTTTAGTATTTTTACCTAAGTCAAAATATAAATCTAATCCTGAGGAAACATGAGACAAACCCAAAGTGAGAAATTCTAAGAAACCCAAAAGTGAGAAAGTCTCTCCAACAAGAGACTATACTATTAAAAAACAGGAAGATCAACAACCATGATAGAGGTGTGGGTAGATACACTTTGCCTCCTTGCAAAACCAAAACAAGGACAACAACAAATTTAAAAACAAAAAATAACCAGAACTGCCAGAAAATCAAACTGTATGGAAGTTCGACAACCAAGGTGTTAAAAAAAAAAAAAAAAGACCATTCATTCAGACTGGTAAGAGGTGCAGAGATGGGCTGCCAGGGAGGAGAGGACCAATGGCAGGTCTGTGGCTGGCAAACCACACAGTCCCACATCTGTGTGTGGATAAACCAGGAGGAACAACTGGGGAGTAAGACTGACCAAGCAAAACCAGGGTTCCAGTGCAGGGAAATAAAGCCTCAAAACCTCTGGCTATAAAAACTTGTGGGGGTTGTGGAAGCAAGAGAAACTCCCAGCCTTACAGGAGAGTTCACTGCAGAGACACACAAGGACCTAAGATGTACATAAAACCACGCATGCGAGAAACAATACCAGAAGGGCCTAATGTGCTCATGGGTAGGGGGAAGTGACTGAAAGCCAGCCAAGAGCTGAGCTAGCAACATTGTTCCCTCTCTGATCTCCACCCTACATACAGCACCCCAGCCCAGCAAAGAGTATTGCCTGGTCCTAGGGGATACCTAAGGATCCACCCCTTACGACATAGCAGGCGGGTATAGACAAAAATATATGACCCAAATGAAAGAACAGATCAAAGATCCAAAAATGGAAACTAAGTAATGAAGAGACAGCCAATCTATCAGATACAGAGTTCAAAACAATTGTATTCAAGATGCTCACAGAAATGGTTGAGTATGGTCCCAAAATAAAGGAAAAAGTGAAGACTATGCAAAGTTAAATTAAAAAACATATACAGGGAACGAATAGTGACAAGAAGGAATCTAGGACTCAAATCAACGATTCGGAGCAGAAGGAAGAAATAAACATCCAACCAGAAGAGAATGAAGAAACGACAACTCAAAAAATGAGGAGAGGCTAAGGAACCTGTGGGACCACTTTAAACATTCCAACATCTCAATCATAGGGTTGTCAGAAAAAGAGGAGAGCAAGAAATTGAAAACTTATTTGAAAACAATGATGGGCCCTGGCTGGTGTAGCTCAGTGGATTGAGCGCGGGCAGCGAACCAGGCATCGCAGGTTCGATTCCCAGTCAGGGCACATATCTAGGTTGCAGGCCATGTCCCCCAGCAACTGCACATTGATGTTTCTCTCTCTCTCTCTCCCCCCCTCCCTTCCTTCTCTAAAAATAAATAAATAAAATCTTAAAAAAAAAAAAAAAGAAAATGATGGAGTGGAAGGGAGTGAAGGGGAAGAAATGGGACAACTGTAATAGCATAATCAATAAAATATATTTTTAAAAAAATAAAAGAAAAGAATGACGGAGAACTTGACCAATCTGACAAAGGAAATAGAGTTCCAGGAAGTGCCGGGAGCTCAGAAAGTCCCAAAGAAATTGGACACAAGGAAGCAAACACCAAGGCACATCATAATTACATCACCCAAGATGAAAATAAGGAGAGAATCTTAAAAGCAGAAAGAGAAAAGAAGAGAGTTACCTACAAAGGAGTTCCTATCAGACGATCAGCTGATTTCTCAAAAGAACCCTTGCAGGCAACAAGGAGCTGGAAAGAATTATTCAAAGTCATGAAAGGCAAGGACCTACACCCAAGACTGCTCTATCCAGCAAAGCTTTCATTTAGAATGGAAGGGCAGATCAAGTGCTTCTCAGATAAGGTCAAGTTAGAGGAGTTCATCATCACCAAGCCCTTATTATATGAAATCTTAAAGGGACTTACCTAAGAAAAAGAAGATAAAGAACAAGTACAGTAAAATGACAGCAAACTCACAAATATCAACAAATGAACCTAAAACAAAAAATAAAACACAAAAAAAACCTAAGTAAACATAGAGCAGGAACCGAATCCCAGAAATGGAGATGACATACAGGGTTATCACTGGGGAGGGAGCGTGGGGGAAATAGGGGAAAAGGTACAGGGAATAAGAAGCATAAATGGTAGGTACAAAATAGATAGAGGGAGGTTAAGAACACTGTAGTCAATGTAGAAGCCAAAGAACTTGTATGTACAACCCATGGACATGAATTAAGGGGGGAGGGGCAATGCTGGTGGGAGAGGGTGTACAGGGTGGAGGGAAATAAAGGGAAGACAAAAATGGGACAACTGTAAAAGCATAATCAATACAATATATTTAAAAAATAGGAAGATCAAGAAGGACAAGGAAAGACTAAAGAACTATTCCAAATAGAAAGAACTGAACAGATCGAAAAACTAAAAGCGATAATACAATGTTATATTTCTGATGATGATACCATGGTTACAGGACATGCACACTGAAGAGGCAACTTAACCTCAAGATGATTCAGAAAAAAAGATGCGTGTGTAGACAGAAAGAAATAATGACAAGGCAAATATGATAAAGGTTAACTGTAGAAGCTTATGATGGGAATATGAAGTTCTTACAGCTCTATAACTTTACTGTCACTTTGAAACTACATAAAAAAAATTAAAGCATTTAGGAGAGAGAAAAGAAGGAAGGTTGGGAACCACGTGGCTCTGGGGTGCTCCCTTTTGCCATGTGGCTGAGGAAGTGGGAGAGACCTTGCTGGGAAGGAAAAGTGCGAAAGGATTCTTGCTGCTGGGCCATGAGAAGGTGTCGCATGGTTTTGGATCAGCTGGAGATCACAGCGTGGACACAGCTGATGGTGGAGGGGCTGCCTGAGCCACGACTTCTTCTTTTCCTGAGACACGATGGAGACACTGAAGCACAAGAATGCTGCCGAGAAGTAATGGCAGGCAAGGATGTGAAATGATCAGTTTCTGCCTCCTCTCATTCTGCCTCCTTGTACCCGGTAAACCAAGGTGCTTCCGGCCAAGATGGAGGCATAGGTAGTCGCAGTGTGCCTCCTCCCACAACCAAAACTAAGGACAACAAAAATTGAGAAACAAGAAACAACCAAAACAGAGGGAAATGAACCGAATGGAAGTCTGACTACCATACAACCAGACCAGTAAGGAGGGGCAGAGTCGGAGACCAGCAGAGAAGAGTGAGAGGTCCCGGCAGGAAACAGCGGCGGCTGGCAGGCGCCCAGGGTGCAGACGGCAGTTGGCGAACCCCAGAAGCGCAGGGGCGGATGATGGACCCGTGGCAGACACTAGGCGCGGGAGGAAACCAGCAGACCCAGTGAGGCGTGCAAGGTAGCTGGCTGGCCACAGATACAAGTTCGTGCGCAAACTAAGCGAACGAGGGAAGCAACACAGACCGCACTACCCAGGGACCCAGCGCTGGGAAACAAAGCCTAAGAGCACCGACTGACAACACCTGTGGGAGCTGAGGCCAGGAGATTCTCTCAGCCTCGCAGGAGACTTCTCGGAGAAACCCACACAGTCCAAGAAAGTGCACAGGCCCACCCGCCCGGGAGCCAGCACCAGGGGGTCCCAGTTTGCTTGTGAGAGGCAGCAGGGGGACTGGAGTCCTAGAGAGAGACGAGCAAGCGTCATTGTTTCCTCTCAGACCCCGCCCCCACATACAACGTCACAACCCAGCGACCGGGGTGCCCCACCCCGGTGAACACCTAAGGCTCCGCCGCCCTTACGTAACACCTTCAACCAGACCAAAGGAAAATAAAGAATAAAAAAGATGGCTCAAACAGAATTCAAAGCCCCAGAGCCAATTTTTTTAAGTGACCAAGAGATAGCCAATTTATCAGATGCAAAGTTCAAAGCACTGGTGATCAGGATGCTCACAGAATTGGTTGACTTTGGTCAGAAATTAGATGAACAAATGCAGGCTACAATAAGAGAAATGAAGGAAAACGCACAGGGAACCAATAGTGATGGGAAGAAAGCTGGGACTCAAATCAATGGAGTGGACCAGAAAATAGGGGGAGGGCAAGAATAGTATGGGAAATGTAGAAGCTAAAGAATTTATGACACATGGACATGAACTAAAGCAGGGAAATGTGGGTGGAAGGGGGTGGGCAGGGTGGAGGGAAGTGAGGGGGGAAATGGGACAACTGTAACAGCATAATCAATAAAAAAATTTTTTTTTTAAAATTAAAGCATTTAAACTAAAGTCAAGGCAAGATTCAGACTTCAAGTGCAATGTTATATAAGCATTACTTTTACATTTAGAATCTGTGTTTCTTGGCCTGTTTTAAAAAAAAGATAATTAATTATACCTAAAATAGTAAATCTATCCAAAGACCATCTAAGTTTTATCAGTTTCCACTTACATCCTTTTTTCACAGCATATTAAATGAAAAAGTATATTTGTATCTACCTCAGATTCATTTTTCAAGAAGCAGTTTCAAGTCTGTAAAAGTACTACGTGATTTACAAAACTAAAGAGAATTTTCACTTAACTCACCATGTGTAGGTGCAGAGGTTTAGCAGGGTCTAGGATGCTAGAATCAGTTAACAATAACAATTTCCTCCGAATATCCGCTGCTCTAAATGACACAGCAGTGGTCTGAGCAGTAGTTACACACATACACAAGAACTTGAGCATGTCCAAAAGAAGTAGATCTTGCTTTGACAGATGTTCTTCAGCCAAAGGACTCATGGCACCTAAAAATAAAAAGCACTTACTAAAACTAAGAGAGGGGCACAATAACCTCATACACTGAACATTAACTCAAATATCCTCCTATTGAAAAAGAAAAAGTATATGAAGAACAAAATAATGGTTAAAATGATTGATTATACACTAAGAGCTTCAAAATTCTTCATAAAACATTACTGTAGGATTCTATCATCAAGAAACAACCTATGGATAATCTACGAAGACAAACATTCACAGCTATAGTGTTAATTAAAGGAAAATAGAAAGGAATCTAAATTTGTAACAGTAAGCAATAGTCACGTAAATTACAGTATATATGTTAACTGGGATATTATGGAGCCATTAAAAAGTATGATTATTGCCCTGGCTGGCGTAGCTCAGTGGATTGACACAGGCTGTGAACCAAAGCATCGTAGGTTCGATTCCCAGTCAGGGCACATGCCTGGGTTGCAGGCCACAGCCCCCAGGAACCACATATTGATGGTTCTCTCTCTATGTCCCTCCCTTCCCTCTCAAATAAATAAATAAATAAATAAATAAATCCAGACCAGTAAGGAGGGGCGGAGTCAGAGGCCTACGCAGAGAAGGGTCGAGGGGACCCCACAGGAAAAAGTGGTGCCTGGCAGACGCGAGCACACAGGGTGCAGACAGCAGTTGGCGGACCCCAGAAGCGCAGGGGCAGCTGACAGACCTGGTGGCAGACCCTGGGCGTGGGAGGCAACGAGCAGACCCAGTGAGGTGCGCAAGGCAGCTGGCTATCCACAGCCACACATTCGTGGGCAGACAAACTAAGCAAAACGGGCAGCGACACAGACCACGCAACCCAGGGACCCAGCACCGGGAAACAAAGTCTAAGAGCACCGACTGAAAACACCTGTGGGAGTTGAGGCCGGGAGATTCTCAGCCTCACAGGAGGCTCCTCGAGGAAACCCACAGAGTCTGAGAAAGTACACAAGCCCACCCACCCGGGAGCCAGCACCGGAAGGGCCCAATTTGCTTGTGGGAAGCAGCAGAGGGGCCTGAAGTTCTAGAGAGAACGGAGGAGGTGTCATTGTTCCCTCTCAGACCCCGCCCCGGTGAACACCTAAGGCTCCGCCGCCCTTACGTAACAGCCGCAACCAGACCAAAGGGAAATAAAGAATAAAAAAGATGTTTCAAACAGAATTCAAAGCCCCAGAGCCAATTTTTTTAAGTGACCAAGAGATAGCCAATTTATCAGATGCACAGTTCAAAGCACTGGTGATCAGGATGCTCACAGAATTGGTTGACTTTGGTCAGAAATTAGATGAACAAATGCAGGCTACAATAAGAGAAATGAAGGAAAACGCACAGGGAACCAATAGTGATGGGAAGAAA
>PVIA01016995.1:0-17026 GCA_004024845.1 Tonatia bakeri | reverse complement strand
GGGAAAAGATATAGAGAATAAGTAGCATAGACAGTAGGTAGAAAATAGACAGGGGGAGGGTAGGAATAGTATGGGACATGTAGACACTAAAGAACTTATGACACATGGACATGAACTAAAGGGGGAATGAGGGTGGGAGGGGATGGGCAGGGTGGTGGGGAGTGAGGGGGGAAAATGGGCCAACTGTAGTTGCATAATCAATAAAATAAAGAATTAAAAAAAAAAAGAAAACCTAACTCTAAATCTAATCCAAACCCTAACCCTAACACTAGCTTTAACCATAACCCTAAACCTAACCCTAGCCTTAACCTTAACCATAACACTAATACTAAACCTAGCCATAGCCCTAACCCTAAGCCTAAACCTATACCTATAACTAACCGTTATGCTAACCCTAACCCTAGCCCTAGCCCTGACTCTAACCTAATTGTAACCCTAAATCTAGCCCTAATCATAACACTAAAACTAATCCTAACCCTAACCCTAGCCCTAACCTTAACCCTAACCCTAATTTTAACCCTATCCCTAACCATAAAGCTACCCATATCTGATTTCTGAAGAGAACTTTGTTTCTATGCCTCTCACAACTCTACAAGTAACAAAGTTACCACACAATCTAGAAAAACATGAGAGCACACCTTAAAAAACCATGATCATGCAAATGTTTGTTTCTGTCCTTCAGAACTGTAGTCTCTGCTGATAAGCACTCTCAAGTCTCACCTGATATTCATTCAACTTAAGCATGTTCAAACATGGCACTGTGGCTTTCTGAACAGGACAAGAAGGCTGAGAGTGATCAGTAGATTCTCCAAATATATTGTCCTCACAAATGTAAGCAACTTCCAGATTTCATGTAATTTAAGAGAGCACTTTCACACTTCTTCACTACAATTCCTTTCACTTGTTGAAACTGTATGTTGCTTAATAGAGTGGACAAAAGGCTTCTTTCACCAAATGTGAATATGTATAAGGCCATTTTCTGGTTCAAAGTTGTTCCAAAGGTTGTGTTTAATAGCTTGGTAGAGAAGTTTCCATTACTTACTTCTCGTCCATGAGAAAACAGCATTCGCCCAGCTTTACAACACCATACTTAAAAGAGATATGAGGTTAACAATATCTAACTTCTAAAGAGACCTTTATTTCTATGCTTCTCACAGCTCTACAAGTAACAATGTTACTACACAATCTAGAAAAACATAAGAGCACACCTTAAAAAACATCGACACCCAAATGGTTGTTTCTGTTCTTATGTTTTTCCCAGTATTACCTACAAAGTGAACTGAATCATGCAATTCTGTGTAACTGCAGTTCTGATGATATTAATAGAAATAACAGTAGAATGAGTGCAATGTAGTCATTAATTTTAGCCGTGCTGTAAAGCTTACAAAGAAATCTCACCTTGCCAACCCATATGTCTATTAACATGTTCAGATGTGGAAGTAACCAGAATTTTTTCTTCCAATACATGCTCAGTCCTAAATAGCTTCACACAAACACAGCTCTTTTTTAATTGAAATTTCCTACTGACACCATCAAACACGATCAAAAACAACATGTTTTATTTTGTGTAAAGGAAATGTACATTACATAATGAGAAGAGTTTGTATTTACTATCGTAGTCTTTACTGATAAGCACTACCACATCTCACCTGGTACGCACTAAATGTAACTGCATTCAAACACTGCACAGTTGCTCTCCAAGAAGGAAAGCAGGCTGAGAGTGAGCAGTATATTCTCCTACATATATTTTCCTCATAAACTTGAGCAACTTCTAGATTTCAAGTAATTTAAAACAGTACTTTCATGTTTCTTTGCTACTATGTGTTTCTTTCCTTGAAACCGTATGTTGCTCTAGCCCTAGCCCAAACCCTAACCCTAACCATAAACCTAGCCCTGAACCTAGGCCTAATCCAAGCACTAATGTTAACTTTAATCCTAATCCTAAACTTAACCATACCCTGCCCCTAAACCTAACCCTAACCCTAGGTCTAGACCAAACCGTAAAGCTAAAAATATCCCTAAATGTAACCCTAGCCCTAACCCTAACCCCAAAACTAGTCCTAGCCCTAGCCCTAAACTTAACCATATCCCTGACCATAAACCTACCCATATTTGATTTCTGAAGAGAAATTTTTTTGTGCTTCTCACAACTCTATAATTAACAAAATTACCACACAATCTAGAACACAACAGCACACCTTAAAATACATCACCATACAAATATTTGTTTATATCCCTCAGGACTGTATTCCAATTCTGAAATACAAAGATGAGTTTGTATTTCAGAATTGTAGTCTCTGCTGATAAACATTAATAAACCTCGAGTAGTATGCACTCAACTTAACTGAGTTCAAACACTATAGTGTTGCTCTCGGGAAGAAAAACTAGTAGACAGTGAACAGTAGGTTCTCCTACATATATTTTCCTCATAAACTTAAGCAACTTGTAGATTTCACATAACTTAAGACAGTACTTTCATGTCTCTTTGATTCAATGTGTTTCTCTCTTTGAGAGTGTACATTGTCATAGCCCTAGACCTAGCCCAACCCCTAGCTTTAGCACATACCCAAAACCTAACCCTAGCTACAGCCCGAGCCCTAGCCTAAACCTAACACTAACCAAAACCCTGACCCTAAACCTAGCCCTCACCCAAATACTAACCTAACCCTACCCTACCTCTAGCCCTATCCCTAATGCAACAGCAGGCCATAGGCCTTTCAGAACTCTAATCTTAAATCTATTCCTAGTGCTACCCCAAACCCTGGCCCTAAACCTATCCCTAACTCCAGTCCTAGCCCTACCACAGCCCTAAACTTAACACTAACCTTAAACCAAAACCTAGCACTAGCCCTAACTTTAACCCTAACTATAACCCTAGCCCTAACCCTAGCACTATCCCTAGATCTAGACCCTCCCTAGCCCTATAACCACCCCTAGCCCTAAGAATAACACTAACCCTAATTCTAGCCCTAAACCTAATCCTAACCCTAAACCTAACAGTGACCTTAGCCCTAACCCTAATGCTACCCATATCTGATTTCTAAAGAGAACTTTGCTCCTATGCTTTTCTCAACTCTAGAGGTAACAAAGTTACCACACAAACTACAAAAACATAACAGCATACATTAAAAAACATGACTTCATAAATGGTTGTTTCTATTCTTCAGAATTGTACTCCAATTTGAAATACAAATTTTTGTATTTCAGAATTGTCATATCTGCTGATAAGCACTCCCAAATCTCACCTGGTATATACACTCAACTTAAACGTGTTCAAACACTGCACTGTGGCTTTCCAAGCAGGACAAAAATGCTGAGAGTGATCAGTAGATCCTCAAGCACATATTTTCCATGTAAACTTGAACAACTTCCAGAATTCAAGAAATTTAAGATACTACATTCACATTCATTTGCTATAATGCTTAAAAACCCTAACCCTTAAACCAATCCTAGCCCTAACCCTAACCATAACCCTGACCCTAACACTAACCCTAGCCCTAACCCTAACCCTAACCCTAGCCCTAACCGTAACCCTGATCCTAACACTAAACATAACCCAAACCCTAACACTATCCCTAACACTGAACTTAACCAGAACCTAAACTTGGCACTAGCCCTAACCCTAACACTAGCCTAAGCTCTAAATCTAACCCTATCCCTAACCCTAACACTAACCCTAAACCTAAACCAAATGGTAAATCGAAACATAGACATAGCCCTAACCTTACCCTAGACCCTGAACTAATTCTAACCCTAACAACACTAACCCCACTGCTAGTCCTAGCCCTAGCCCTAGCCCTAGCCATAACATAGCCCTAGCCCTAATGCTAACCTTAACCCTAACCCTAATCCTAACAGTAAACCTAACTAAACCTAACCTTGACCTTCACCCTAATCCTAACACTAGTCCTAACCCTAACCCTAACCATAACACTAAGCTTTGCTCTAGCCCTAGACCTAGTCCTAAAAACAAACCTAACCCTAGCCCTAATCCTACCATAAACATATTCCTTTCCCTATCCCTAAACCTAAACCTAAACCTAAACCTAGCCCTAATCTTAAACCTAACCATAACCCTATCACTAACGCTAACATGAACATAACCCTGGCCCTATGCCTCAACCTAATGTTAGTCCTAACCCTATTCTGATCCTAACCCTAACCCTAGCCATAGCCATAGCCATAGCCATAGCACATACCCTAACTCTAACTGTAGCCTTAGCCCTTGCCCTAACTCAAACACTAATTCTAAAGCCAGCCCTAACCCAAGCCCTGGACCTAAACCTAAACCTAAACCTAAACCTAACCATAACCCTAACCATAGCCATAAACCAAACCTAGCCATAATACTAAACCTAACACTAAAACATAATCCTAACACTAAAACCTAACCACAACCTTAAACTAGCCATATTCATAATCCTAACAACAGTTTAAACCTAACCCTAATCAAAACCCTAACCCTAAACGTAACCCTAACCTAACTCTGATCAAAAACCTATCCATAACCCGAAACCTAAACTAACCCTAGCACTATATTTAGCCCTAACCGTAGCCCTAGCCCTAGCCCTAGGACTAGCCATATCAACAACCCTGACATGAACCCTAGTGCTATCACTAACCATAACCCTAAACTAGTTTAAGCACTTAAACTATCCCTAACCTAACCATAACCATAATCATAAACCCACCCCTAACCTAAACCTAGCCAGAACCCTAAATCTAACCCTGGGCCTTGCCCTAACCCTAATCCTAACTGTAACCCTTGCCCTATAAATGAACTTTAGTCTAACTCTAAACCAAGCCCTAACCCTAACCAGAATGATAACCATAAACCTAGGCCTAAATAAAGCCCTAGCCCTAGCCCTATCCATAACCCTAACCCTAATACTAAACCAAACCCTAAACCCAATGCTGGCCCTAATCCTAATACTAATATTAACCATAGTCCTAGACCTAACCATAACCCTAACTGTACTGTAACCCTACACCTAGCACTAGCCTTAGCCCTAAGCCTAAACCTAACACTAACACTAACCCTAGCCCAAACCTTAACCATAATCCTGGGCCTTGACTTAATCCTAACCCTAGCCCTAGCTCAAGTTGTAGTCCTAACCATAACCATAACCCTAAACCTAAACCTAACCCTGGGACTAACCATAAACTTTAGTCTAACCCTAAGCCAAGTCCTAGCTCTAATCCTAACCCTAACACTAAACCTAACCCTAAACCCAACCCTGGCCCTAACCCTAACACTAACCCTAAACCTAAACCTAACTCTAACCCTAATCCTAGCCCTAGGCCAAACCCTAACCCTAACCCCTAGCCCTAGGCCTAATGCTAAACCTGCACTAGCTCTAGCTCTAACCCTAACATTAAACTTAACCCTAACCCTAACTTTTATTCTGATCCTAACCCTAACCCTAACACTAAACCTAAAGCAAAATATAAACCTGGCCCTATCCCTAACCCTAAACCAAATATTAAAACTTACATTAAACTCAAATCTGACCCTAACCCTAGTATTAACCCTAGTCTTATACCTAGCCGTAACCCTAACCCTAACTCTAACCCTACTTTAACCCTACACCTAGTATTAGCTCTAGCACCAAGCATAAACCTATCTCTAGCCCGAACACTAACCCTAACCCTAACTGTAACCCAAACCCTAATCCAAGCCCTAGCCCTAAACCTAACCTTACCCCTAAACCTAACCCTAACCATAATCCTGAACCTTACCTAACACTAACCCTAACCCTAGCCCAAACCCTAATGCTAACAATAACCCTAGTTCTATCCCTAAACCTAACCCTAACTCTAAACCTGAAACTAACCCTAACCCTAAATATAACCCTAACCCTACCCCTAGCTCTCATCCTAACCCTAACACTAACCCTAAAATTAACTCTTACCCTAACCTTAAACCTAAACCTAACCTAACCCTAAATCTAACCTTAGCCCTAGCTCTAGCATTAGCCCTAGTCCTAGCCCTAGGACTAGCCATAATATTTACCGTATCCCTAAACCTAACACAAGCTCTAACTCTAAACCCAACTCTAGCCCTAGCCCTAACTCTAACCCTTATACTAACCCTAAACCTAAACCAAAACCTAACCCAACCCCTAACCCTAACCCTAGCCTTAACCCTAACCCTAACCCTGGGCCTGGCCCTAACCCTGACTGTAACTTTAACCCTAGCCACAGCCCTAAACCTAACCTAACCCTAGTCTTTGCCCTAACCAAACCCTAACCCTAAATCTAAACCAAGCCCTAGCCCTAATATTAACCCTAATGATAACCCTAGCCCTAGACATAGCCCTAGTCTTATCCTATCCCTATCCCTAACCCAAACCTTAACACTAAACCTTACCCTAAAATCAACCCTGGCCCTAACACTAACCCTGATACTAACCATACTCCTAGACCTCACCCTAAACTTAACCCTAACTCTAACCATAATCTAACCCTACACCTACTACTAGCCCTATCCCTAAGCTTAAACCTAACCCTAGCACTAACACTAACCATAGCCCTAACCCTAACCATAATACTGGGCCTTGCCCTAACCCTAAACCCAGTCCTAGCCATAGCTCTAGCCATAGCCATAGCCATAGCCATAGCCATAGCCATAGCCATAGCCATAGCCATAGCCATAGCCCTAGGCCAACCTGTAAAACTACCCCTAATCCTAAACCTCACTCTAATACTAATCCTAAACACAATACTAGCCCTAACACAAAACCTAACTCTAACCCTAACCCTAACCCACCATAACCCTAACACTAAACTTACCAAAAACCTAACTGTGGCCCTAATGCTAACCATAACCCTAAACTTAACCCTAGCCATATACCTAACTCTAAGCCTGGGCTTTGCCCTAACCCTAACCCTAAGCCTAACCCTAAGCCTAGCCCTACTCCTAACCCTAAACCTAAACCTAACCTAATCCCAGCCCTAGCTCTAGCCCAAAACTCACACCTAGAACTAGTCCTACTCCTAGCCCTTGGCCTAGCCCTAACACTAACACAACCCTAACACTAGCACTAACCCTAAACCTAGTCCTAGGCCTAGCCCTAATCCTAACCCTAAACCTAACCTTAACTGTAGCCCTAAACCTAACCCAGCCCTATCCATAATCCTAACCCTAACCCTAAACCTAGCCCTAACCCTAACTGTAACCATAACCCTATCCCCAGACCAAGCCCTAGCCCTAGGCCTGGCCATAACCCTAACCCTAATCCTACCTGAACCCTAACCCTGGACCTAACTCTAAACCTAACTCTAACTCTATCCTTAACCCTAAACCTAACACAAACAAAAAATTTAACCCTAACCCTAGCCCTAGGTCTAATCCCAGCCCTAAACCTAAGCCTAGCTCTATCCCAGACACTAACCTTACCTTTAACCATAAACCTAGTCCTATCCCTAAACCTAACCCTAATCCTAGCCCTAGCCAAAGCCCTATCTCTAGGCCTAGTCGTAACACTAACCTTAAACTTAACCCTAACCCTAACACTAACACTAATCCTAAACCTAACCCTAATCCTAACTCAAACCCTATCCCTAACACCAAACCAAACTCTAAACCTAAAGTTGGCTATAACCCTAAACTTAATCCTAGTCCTAGCCCTAGCCCTAAAACTACCATAATAATAACCCTAGCTCCAGCCCTAGGCCCTAACCCTAACCCTAAACCTAATCCTAGCAGTAGCACTAATCTTAACCCTAGACCTAGCATTGTTAGGAACCACCCTGCCTGGTTTCAAAAGCTGTAACCCATCATGGCTAAGGCTGAGTAAGAGACCTTGGGACCATAAGCCACTAAGGAGACAAAGCTTATCTCCCTGGCAGGGGTACTGCCTCTGCCCACTTTTACTTCACCCTGCTTGGCCCCAGGTGGATGACTTGTTAGCCAATAATAATAAGACTCCTCAAGGGAGGGATGACCTAAAACAAGCATGGTCATGAAGGGACCCTCAATTTAAGTAAGGGTCCAAGCATAGAATGAGTTTGTTTCCCCAAAATTTTATGGCCCTTTAGCTAACTGACCCTGACCCAGAATGCTTATTCGCTCTCATAGTTCTTTGAATGTTATCTATTGTTTGATCGTTACTGCCTGACAATGATCGATGAGCTTTACCTGTATTCCTATGTAAATTAAACCAAATAAAAGCCCATTGAGGAATAGGCTCAAGGCCCTTCTCCTTTGAGAGATCGGCCATCTTTCCTTCCCTAGCAGATCATGTCTTGATAGACTTATTCTCATCTTCGTAGACTAAAGTGCCATTGGGCGTAGCCCCCACACACTTTAAAAGAGAATTAATTATTTGGTTTCAATTTGAACAGGAATACAGGTAAAGATCACTAATCATTGTCAAGCAGTAAGGATCAAACAGTAGACAGCATACAAAGAACTCTGAGGGCCTATTGTAAGTCAGAGTCTGTTAGCTAAAGGGCTACAGAACTTTGGGAAACACACTCATTCCCTGCTCAGACCCTTATTTAATTGAGAGCATTCTTAGCAAAGCAGGTTTCACAGGATTTCACGTATTCTTTCCCAGGCCTGATCACCTGGGGAACCTGCCCTTTCCAGCACAGGGCTGCACTGCCCTCTGTCATTGTTTCAGGTTTAAGTCAGGCAGGGGAAGTAAGGCAGCCAAGAGATTAGGAGACTTCTCACAGACAGAATGAGGACTCAGGCTTTGTCAAAGCTGAGGGGTGAGGGTCCATCACCCCCTTTTTCTATAGGCCCCCAAGTCCTTCCCTGGGGCCTCCCTGTGATCATGCCTGTCTTAGGTCATCCCGCCCTTGGGGAACCTTACCCATCGTTGGCTAACCAATCAAGCATTGGGGGTTAGGCAGGGTGAAATAAAAGGGGCAGAGGTGGTGCCCCTGCCAGGGAGATAAGCTTTGTGTCCTTAGCAGCTTATGGTCCAAAGGTCGCTCACTGAGCCTTCACCGTGGGGGTAGGTTACAGCTTCTGAAACCAGGCAGGGTGGTTCGCAACATGCCCTGACTAGGAATCAAACCAGTAACCCTTTGGTTTGCAGGCCGGCACTCAATCCACTGAGTCATACCAGCCAGGAAAGTTCCCAGTATGTTTTTATTTCACTTTCCATAGCCTTCACTTTTTCCTCTATTTTGTGACCATAGTCAACCATTTCTATGAGCGTCCTGATTATCAGTGTTTTGGACTCTGTATCTGTCTCTTCATTACTTAGTTCTATTTTTGGAGGTTTTTAAAAAATATTTACTTATTTTTAGAGAGAGGGCAAAGGAGGGGGAGAGAGAAGGAGAGAAACATCAAAATGTGGTTGTTTCTCACATGCCCCCTACTGGGGATCTGGCCTGCAACCCCGGGCACATGCCCTGACTGGGAATTGAACCAGTGACCCTCTGGTTCACAGGCCCATGCTCAATCCACTGAGCTGTATCAACCAGGGCCATTTTTGGAGTTTTGATCTGTTCTTTCATTTGGGCCATATTTCTTTATCTGGGTGCACCTGTTACATTGTAAGGGGCAGAGCCTTAGGTATTCACCAGGGCAGGGCAACCCACTTCACTGTGCTGTGGCTCTTTAAGTGGGAGAGGAGTCAGGGAGGGAACAATGCCACTTTCTTTGCTCTTGGTAGCCTTTCAGTCACTTCCCCCCCATCCACAAGCAAATTGGGCCCTTCTGGTGTTGATTCCCAAGTGGGTGGGTTTATGTACATTCTAGGACCCTGTGGGTCTCTCCAACAAACTTTCCTGTGAGCCTGGGAGTTTCTCCCACCACCACCACTCCCACAGATTTTTAGACAGAGGTTTTGAGGCTTTCTTTCCCCACACTGGAACTCTGGGTTGTGTGGTCTGTCTCATTCCCCAGTTGTTCCTCCCAGTTTATCTGCTCACAAATGTGGAACTGCCAGGTGCTGTAGCTGCAGCCTTGCCATACATCCTCTCTGCCTGGCTGCCCATCTCTGCCCTCCTACCAGTCTGATGAATGTTTCTTCTTCAACTCCTTAGTTTTGGACTTCCATATAGTTCAATATTCTGGCAGCTCTGGTTATTTTTTGTTTCTAAATTTGTTGTCCTTGTTTTGGTTGTGCAAGGAGACAAAGAGTATCTTCCCACACCTCTATCTTGACAGAACTGACAGTGGGAAATTGTAACCCACCCCACCATTCTTTAGACTTTATTCCTATAAGTGCTGACTCTGACTAATGAGTAGCTTGTAGATGAACCGCATGTTTATATAAGAATCCTAGGAACTAACTTCAAAAGATACAGGCTCTGACCTTCAGTCATCCCAGCTCTGAGATATTTGCTGACTGTCAAACAAAAACAAGGGTGACACACACAGGGTTTGACCCATTTTGAAATTCTTATCAGAACAGACTGTGCTGTTCTGCACTCTCAACCCCTTCCCCTTGATCTCTTTGTTCTGCCTTTCCTCTCTCTCCTTATTAAAAAAAGAAAAAAATCTCTGCCTGCACTGACATGTCAGTATTCACCTGTACTGGAGAATCCTTGGCCCTACCTGTAAGATTCCCATTTTAATCTCCCTTAAATGTATGTATAGATCTCATTTAAATCAATGTTTAATATTAGAAGTGTTTGGAGTCTTTATTTAGGGGTTTGGTGTGTTTTGTGACCAGATATATGCCATAGAAACTTGACATTTCTTTATATCAATTAGCCTATGGTTAAAATTGGTATTGTTATGTCATTGCACTTAAAATTACAGTTTCCAAGAACATATAGATGCTATTAAATGAGGACTTACTGTACTGTTTAATAGGAGAGGTGAGAGTGGGCACCCTTTTCTTGTTCCTGATCTTACAGGAAAAACCTTCAAACTTTCACCATCAAGCATGATGTTGGCTATGGGCTTGTCATATGCTGCTTGTACCATGTTCCTTCTATACCCAACTTGTTGAGAGGCTTTTATCATGAAGGAATTTCGAATTTTGTCTGTTTTTTTCTGCATCTATTGAGATGATCTTATGATTTTTGTCTTTGATTCTATGAACACGATGTATCACATTTATCTAACTTTATTATGTTGAACCATCCTTATATCCCAGAGATGAATCTCACTTGATCATGATGTATGATCCTTTTAATGGGATACTGAATTTGGTTTGCTAGTGTTTTGTTTAGATTCTTTACATCTATCTTATTTAGAATTTTTGCATCTATCTCCATCAGGGATATTGGCCTGTAGTTTTCCTCTCTCACAGTGTCCTTCTCTGGTTTTGGTATACTGGTAATGCTGGCCTTACAATGTGAGTGTTCCCTCTTCTTTGACTTTTTGGAAGAGTTTGAGTAATGGCATTAATTCTTCAAATGTTGTTAAATTGACTGGTGAAGTTCTCTGGTCCTGAGCTTTTCTTTGTTGGGATGTTTTTCATTACTGATTAAATCTCCTTACTTCTTATAGAAGTGTTCAGATTTTCTATTTCTAATTTAGTTTTGGTGAGTTTGTGTTTCCAGGGATTGATCCTTTTCCTCCAGGTTATTCAGTGTGTTGGCATATAGTTGTTCACAGGTTTTCATGACCTTATTTCTGTGGTATCCATTGTAATGTCTCCTCCCCCATTTTTAATTTTATCGATTTGGGTCAGATCTCTACTTCTTGGTTAGTCTAGCTGAAGGTTTGTCAATTTTGTTTATCTTTTCAAGGAACCAATTCTTAGTGGTGTTAATATTTTCTATATTTTTCCTGTATCTATTTATTTCTGCCCTAATCTTTATTATGACCTTCCACCTGCTAACTTTGTCATTTTTCTTTTTTCTAGTTTCTTTAGATAATGTGGTTTAAAACATTTACTCTGAGAGTCTTTATCTTTCAATAAATTTAACCCATTTTTTGTTTATAATCATGATTGATATTTATTACTGAGTCATTTTATTCAAGCATTTGACTTTCATTTCATTGCTAATTCCACTGTTTTCTATCTTTTACATTAGAAGTTATGCTTGTTTTTTGACTAATTTAAAGAGACCATTCTATTTTTAATTGCATGTAAAAACATTTAAATAGGTACTTATTACAAAACTGCAGCTATTGATTCCCTCCTCTCATTTTTTTTATTCCTTCCATTGCCACTTGCTGTATATATAACATAATCTGGAATTATTGAACCAAATTATTTTTTAAGACTTTATTTAGTTTTAGAGAGGGGACTAGGGGAAGAAAAAAAAGGAGAGAAGCATCGATGTATGAGAGATACATCTTATCAGCTGCCTCTCACACGCCCCTAACTGGGGACCTGGCCCACAACCCAGGTTTGTGCCTTAGTCAACTGAGAATCGAACTGGTGACCTTTTGGTTCACAGGCTGGCAGTCAATCCACTGAGCTATACCAGCCATGCTGAACCAAACTATTTTTATAAAAAGGAAGTTCTTACATAATAGGTCGAAATTTTTTTAATTCTTACCCAAGGATATATTTTTACTGATGAGAGAGAGAGAAATATCAGTGCGAGAGAAACACTGATGTGAGAGCGAAACATCAGTTGCCTCCCATATGCACCCTGACCAGGGATCGAACCTACAACTCGTTTGTTGTACAAGATAATGCTCCAAACCTGAGCCACCCACGCAGGGCCACAAGGTAAAATTTGAATTATTTCTAATACTTGCAGTACTTTATTCACATATTATTCACATTTACTTCCTATATTTGATTTCTACACTCACCATCAGGACTTCTACTATGCACTTCTGCTACTTTGCAAGTTTTCATTTTGGTTAATCTGCTAGTCATCTATAGTACTTCTGCGAAGTGAATCTTTTTCAGAGTGGGTGAGATCTTCAGAGCCTCTATGGAAATGAGGTTTATATCTGTGGCTCCCACATGTGGTTGATGTGGCACTGAGCCCACACATGTTTACCCTCAACATGTCATACTGGCCCTCCAGTGTATCCTGTTGCTCTGTGACACACATTCAGAACCCTGATTTTTATGCATTTATGAGCAATCTTTCCTTCCTGAAAGTCTGTGTATTCTTTATTTTTAAAATTCAAAATGTCATACAGCTATTGGGCAAATTTTGTTAGTTTTGCTTTAACCACAGCAGAACTTTTTACCTGAAGATCAACATTTTTCTTCAGCTCAAGAAAACTTCACTTTCTTTTCTAAATAATGCTTTTCTTCTATTTGTTCTGGAATTTTCCTTTAGACATGACATAATCCACATACTGGATGTCCATCCTCAGCTGTTTCTTGAAGGCTACAAGAACAAAATAGTGCAGAAATCCAGATTTGTCTGAAGGCAACCATGTGTGCAGATTCTGAGGTGGGAAAGAACTTTGAGTCTTAAGGAACAAGAGAGACCTTTCTGATGGGAGTGCAGAGGAAAAGGTTAAATGATGAGATCAGGTGGGGTCTTAGAGGCCACAGTAAATTTAGTTTTTTGTTTGTTTGTTTGTTTAAGATTTTATTTCTTTATTTTTAGAGAGGGAAGGGAGGGAGAGAGAGAAACATCAATGTGCGGTTGCTGGGGGCTGTGGCCTGCAACCCAGGCATGTGCCCTGACTGGGAACTGAACCTGCAACGCTTTGATTCGCAGCCCGCGCTCAATCCACTGAGCTACGCCAGCCAGGGCAAATTTAGTTTTTAAGTGTGAATGAAACCCATGGGTTTTAATGAGGGCAGTACAGGACATGACCTGAATTTCAATGTCCAGACCACTTTTCCAGCTCAATGGGAGAATGCAGGGCCAGAGTGAAAATGGAGAGACTAGCTCAGAAGCTATTACAGTTGTCTGATAAAAGATAACTGGCTTACACTTCTGGCCAAGATGGAGGTGTAGGTAGACACACTGTCCCACCTCGCACAACCAAAACAAAGTTAACAACAATTTAAAAACAAAAAAACAACCAGTACTGACAGAAAATTGAACTGTATGGAAGTCCGACAACCAAGAAGTTAAATTAGACATATTCATCCAGGCTGATAGAAGGGGCGGAGTTGGGGAGCTGGGAAGAGAGGGTCCATGGCAGGGTAGCTGGCGGACCCCAGGTGCACAAGTCAGTGGGCAGACCCAGCAAGGCGGCAGACTGTGGAGGGGCACAGAACACAAGGCAGCTCGTGAACCAGGTAGTCCCACATTTGTGGGCAAATAAATCAGGCAAAACTGGGGAGCAAGACAGACCACGCAACCTAGGGTTCCAGCGCAGGAAAATGAAGCCTCAAAATACTGACTGAAAACACCTGTGGGGGTTGAGGCACCGGGAGAGACTCCCAGCCTCACAGGAGAGTTTGTTGGAGAGACCCACAGGGTCCTAGAACATACACAAGCCCACCCACATGGGAATCAGCACCCGAAGGGCCCAGTTTGCTTCTGGGAAGCGGGAGAAGTGACTAAAATCTGGCAGATAGTGGAGCAAGCACCATTGTTCCCTCTTGGACCCCTCCCCCACACACAGCGTCACAACCCAGTGACTGGGTTGCCCCACCCTGCTGAACACCTAAGACTCTGCTCCTCACTACATAACAGGTGCATCAAGACAAAAAAAAAAAAAAAAAAAAAAAAAAAAAAAAAAACAATGGCCCAAACAAAAGAACAGAGATCAAAGCTCCAGAAAAAATACAACTAAGTGACAAAGAGAGAGCCAACCTATCAGATGTATAATTCAAAGTACTGGTGATCAGGATGCTCACAGAATTGCTTGAATTTCATTGCAAATTAGATGAAAAAATGAAGGCTACACTAAGTGAAATAAAGGAAAATGTACAGGGAACCAATAGTGCTAGGAAGGAAACTGGGACTCAAATCAACAAAGTGGACCAGAAGGAAGAAAGAAATATCCAATCAGAAGAAAATGAAGAAACAAGAATTCAAAAAAAACTAGGAGAGGCTTAGGAACCTCCAGGACATCTTTAAACATTTCAACATCCACATTATAGGGGTACCGAAGGAGAAGAGGAAGAGCAACAAGTGGAAAAGTTATTTGAACAAATAATAAAGGAGAACTTCCCCAATCTGGCAAAGGATATAGACTTCCAGGAAGTCCAGGAAGCTCAGAGAGTTCCAAAGAAGGTGGACCCAAGGAGGAACACATCAAGGTATATCATAATTACATTAGCCAAGACTAAAATGAAGGAAAGAATCTCAGAAGCAGCAAGAGATAAGGAGGCAGTTACCTACAAAGGAGTTCCCATCAGAATGTCAGCTGACTTCTCAAAAGAGACCTTATAGGCAAGAAGGGGCTGGAAAGAAGTATTCCAAGTCATGAAAGGCAAGGACCTACATCGAAGATTGCTCTATCCAGCAAAGTTTTTATTTAGAATGGAAGGGCAGATAAAGTGCTTCCCAGATAAGGTCAAGTTAAAGGAGTTCATCATCACCAAGCCCTTATTATATGAAATATTAAAGGGACTTATCTAAGAAGATAAAAAAACATGTACAGAAAAATGACAGCAAACCCACAATTAACAACCACACCTAAAACAAAAACTAAAACAAACAACTAGAACAGGAACAGAATGACAGAAATGGAGATCACATGGAGGGTTATCAACAGGGAAGTGGGAGGAGGAGAGGGGGGAAAAGGTACAGAGAATAAGTAGCATAGATGGTAGGTAGAAAATAGACAGGGGGAGGGCAAGAATAGTATGGGAAATGTAGAAGCTAAAGAACTTATAAATCTGACACATGGACATGAACTAAAGTGGAAGAATGTGGGTGGGAGAGGGTGTTCAGGGTAGAGGTGAGTGAAGGGGGGAAAATGGGACAACTGTAATAGCATAATCAATAAACTATATGAAAAAAGATATATATAAAAAAACAACCACACCTAAAACAAAAACAAACTAAGCAAACAACTAGAGCAGGAACAGAAATGGAGATCACATGGTGGGTTAGCAACAGGGGAGTGAGAGGAGAGAGGGAGAAAAGGTACAGAGAATAAGTAGCATAGATGGCAGGTAGAAAATAGACAGGGAGAGGGTAAGAATAGTATGGGAAATGTAGAAGCCAAGAACTTGTAAGAATGACCCATGGACATGAACTAAAGGAGGGAAGGTAGGTGAAAGAGGGTGTGCAGGGTGGAGGGGAATGAAGGGCAGAAATGGGACAACTGTAATAGTATAATCAACAAAATATTTTTTTAAAAGATAACTGGCTTAGACTAAGATGACAATGCAGAGGTCAGAAGATGAGAAATTCAAGCTAATTGTGGGTGACAGAATCAATAGGACTTCCTAGTCACCTGGATATAGGAATGAAGAAAAGAGAGGAAGCAAGAGTGACTTGAGATTTTTAGCTTAAGTAACTGGTAGGGTTCTGATACAGAGAAGACTGCTGAGGGAACCTACTTAGGGAGGAAAAAATATAGGTTAGGGAACAAGCTAAAGTTGTTTAACAGAGACCGAAAAATACAGAGGTGGGCAAAAGTAGGTTTACAGTTGTGAATATGCTAAAGTTTATTCTTGTATCGTTATTTATTTATTATTGTATTATTTGTTATTATTAACCTATTTTTGCCCACCCCTATAGTGGTTTATATAAAATAGAAGTATATATCCTTTCACATTACAAGCAAGAGGTAAGCAGTCCAACTCTGACAGGCATGTATTTCAAACCAACAGAAATCGCTGGTTTGATTCCCAGTCAAGGAACATGCCTGGGCTGCAGGCCAGGTCTCCAGTAGGGGGGGTACATGACACATTGATGTTTCTGTCCCTCTTTCTTTCTCCCTGCCTCTCTAAAAATAAATAAATAAAATCTTTTAAAAAATAATGGTAATAATAAAGTTTTTAACTTTTTTATTTTATTGATTATGCTATTACAGTTGGCCCATTTTCCCCCTTCACTCCCCACCTCACTGCCCATCCCCTCCCACCCACATTCCCCCCTTTAGTTCATGTCCATGTATCTTAAGTTCTTTAGTGTCTACATGTCCCATACTATTCTTACCTTCCCCCTGTCTATTTTCTACCTACTGTCTTTGCTACTTATTCTCTATATCTTTTCCCCCTCCCTCCTCCTCCTACTTCCCTGTTGCTAACCCTCCATTTGATGACTTTTTTTTTTT
>PVIA01016994.1:0-17027 GCA_004024845.1 Tonatia bakeri | reverse complement strand
CCCAAAAATAATTCTTAATGTACATGCTCAGTCTCTGGGTAGCCAGAGTATAGAGGTCTCAGTTTAGCTTGGATGTAGAGGAGGGGTGGAGTTGGAGAGGCAGAGGAAAGACCTCTGTCAGAGGGGAAGCCAGCCTGATGCTAATCCATATGGAAAAAAAGAGGATCAGGTCCCTAAGGGGAGGGAGAGACTGTGTGTGGGGAGATGCAGTATCCAGATAATAGGAAATGCATCTCCATCTTTACTTTTTCGACAAAATTCCATACTTTTATTTACAGTGACTGCAGCAATCTGTACCCCACCAACAGTATACTGTGGTACCCTTTTCTCTACAACTTCACCATCACTTATTATTTGTTTATTTGTTTATGACTGGCATTATGAAGTTGTGAAGTGGTATCTCATTGTTATTTAATTTGCATCTCTCTGGTGGTTAGTGATGTTGAACATTTTTTATGTGTGTGGGCCCTCTGTATGTCCTCCTTAAGAAGTGTCTTTTTATATCCTTTGCCCATTTTTAATTTTACTGTTTGTCTTCCTGGTATAGAGTCATGTGAGTTCTTTATATATTTTGGAGATTAAACCTTTGTTTGAGTAGATAAAAGACCTGTACTCAGGAAACTATGCAATACTGAAGAAAGAATTTAAGGAAGACACAAATAAATGGGAGCATATACTATGTTCATTGATTGGAATAATTAACATCATCAAAATGTCCATACTATCCAATCTGATTTATAGATTCAATAAAATTACTATTAAAATACCAATGATGTATTTCACAGATATAGAGCAAACATTTCAAATGTCTATATGGAACCATAAATGGCCCCAAATATCTGCAGCAATCTTGAGAAAGAAGAACAAAGTAGGAGGAGTCACAATACCTGATATGAAACTATATTACAAGCCACTATAATCTAAACAGTCTGGCACTGGCCTAAGAACAGATACATAGAAAAGTGGAACAGAATACAGAGCCCAGAAATAAGCCCATGTTCATATATTCAATTAATATTTGCAAGGAGCGCTATAACATAAATGGGGTAAAAATCATCTTTTCAATAAATGGTCTTGGGAGAACTGGAGTGGTACTTGCAAATAAATGAATCTAGATCACCAACTTGCACTATAAACTGAAATAAAGTCAAGATGGGTAAAAGATTTAAATATAAGCCAAGACACCACAAAAGTCTCAAAAGAAACCCTTCCTTCCCACAGGCTGGAAGATTTCAGATATCCCACACAACATTGTTTTCACTAATACATCCCCTGGGCAAGATATATAAAGTAAGAATGAAGAAATGGAGATACATCAAAATAAAAGGTTTCTGCATGGCTGAAGAAAACAACAAAATGGAAAGTGATTCAACTCTACATTCCCATGTATTTTCTCAAAGCCCTTGCTCTTTTCACACTTCATTCTACTGTGTTTTTGTTTTTGGTCATAGTTTTCTCTGCCAAGATTGTCCTTATCCTACATTATTCTATGTGATAAAAATGCACATTTATTCTTCTAGCTTTAGTTACATGTTTAACTTCCTGCTGAAACTTCTATCTCTCCATTCCCAAATGGAGTAACACTGATGCCTCCTTTCCTAATATCCCTAGTGCCTCCTATTTCCCCAGATTTCTAATAAATTAATGTTGGTAAAGATGACATTATAGCTCTAGTATCACAAACACTAGAAAACAATCTTCTCTGACTAGGTATGTGTTTCTGTGAAACTTGGAAAGCAATTTCTAGCTAAGGAAACTCTCTGCCTAAACATCCCCTCAATGGTAACCCTTTACGTACGAATGACACATTTAAGTGCCTTGAATGTCCCTCTTGAAGCACAGCACAGAAGTTACAATCCCAAGATAATCATTTTCCAGCCATATGCCCTAGACTGACACCAGAGGGTCCTTGATAAGGACTTAGTGGAAGGACCTGCTCTTCTTGCCATCACCTTCTATGAACACTCAACTTGCCACTGGGGACCCTTTCCTAACCACCCCTTTTTGTTTACTTTTGTTATTCTTTCCTCTTTGACTTTGAGAAAACTTCTTAACATGACCTCTTTTATCTTCCTTTAGAAGATTACAAGGTCTATGAGTTTGGGAATTTATACACCATTCCCAGAACCTAGCACTGCCCCTAACATATATCACATGCTTAGTAAAGGCAAGTTTGTTGGGTGGTTGAAGACACCACTGTTGTGCAGATTTTTAAAGTCAGTCTCAGAGAACTTCCCTGTCTTTTAAGGCTTCCCCCCCCCAGGAAACAAGGGAGAATCTCATAGCTACAGTTGTTCCTTTATTTCTTCATGGAAAGAAATATATGAACATCCCTAAAGGGTACCAGGCAGAGATTATCTCCTGCTCATTCTTGTCTGGTGATTCAAGAGAGGGATGAATCACCATCCCTCTCTTGAGTAATATTCAGTGACTCCATGCACCAAAGGGTCATGGATTCCATGCACCAAAGATTCATATAGGCATACCCAAATCCATTAGGATGTCTGCCCTTTCTTTCTAATCATTCAATGTGCATTCTTGAGAAAGACATTCACCCACTGCCTTGGTCAACACACACCATGACTAATATTCTCTCTCAGACTTGAGTTTCCTCTGTCATGTCATCTCCAAGCTCTATTTAATTTTCAGGACCAGTAGCTGCCTTTGATATCAGCATTATAGATCTTCATGAAGTGCTTGAGTGACTCCAGGAGTATGATTTTCACAAGTAATTAGAGGACAATCAATGCTGTAGTTGTGGTGAATAAAAGAAGTAAAAAACTATCACTAGAGAATGAATGACTAATTCTTCTTTGGAGGTAAAAGAGTATAAAAACATCTTTACCAAAGGGGTAATATTTGAACCTTAATATGGGTAGGAAGCAGAAGAAAGCAGAGAGAGAATATGAAGAATTCATTAAGTATAAGGGAGAAGAGTACACAGAGGAACAAAAGTATCCCTGGTGTTTCCTTCAGCCCCCAAATTATATAGAATATGTTTATTTACATGCATGAATGTGTTTTTCTTTCCAGGGGTAAGTTGACACCTATTCAAAAACAATTTAAAAGTTTTTTTACTTATTAGAGTTCAAAAGCCTATAAGAAAAAGATAAAAAATACTGTGACTAATGTTGTCAGACAATTCAGAACAATTTAAATTGTCATCTGGAAAGCCCATCAAAACAGATCATCCTACTGCTGTTCTTCTCTTCCTTCACCTCCAGCCAAGCTTCTCTGTCATTAAGATCCATGCATGTACATGCTGAGAGCAGTGGGGATAAATAGCCCCTTAGCAGGCCAGATATTGGCTTAAGATTGGTTATGTCTTCCAATGGTAACACAGAGTCTGACTTGGAATTCCTCTGCACAGTCTTCATGGGTGACATCATGCACATTTTGTGTTATAATGTGTTATAAACAGATCACATAATAGAGTATGTGAGTACGAACTTTCTTTATGTACAGGAAGCAAAGGAAGGAAAGTGATTTTCAGAAAACAATGGCAATCTTTAAAAATAGGTTAAATGTTAAACAAAAGTAAGCCAACCTGTTTCCTATTTCTACTTATTTGGAAAGAGTGCTGTTGAGCAGTCTTGACTGACTTTCTCAGGTGGAGCAGAGGTCCTTTTTATTCCTTTGATGCAGAGCTTTGTGGTGAAGTTGGGTGAAATAAACCCTTTGGAGATCATAGGATGATGTAGATCAAGAAAGCCAGAGAAAACTCTCTGCCTTTAAAGAGTCCCTATGATTAGGTTAGCCCTGCTCAGATCATCTCATTAATCTCATGTACTATATTATTTAATCTCCATTGGAAAGTTTTATTTCAAATATGAGAAAACAAGCTCAGAAAATTATTCATTATCTAAATTCTCAAAACTAGTGGGGTAGGGAAGAATACTACATAGGTTCATTTGATGCCAACATGCTATACAGTGAAGACATAGAAGAAAGAGATTGAGAGTTGGAGAAAAAGACAAGTGAGTGATGGTTTGGCGTCAAAGCCTGTTATTGTCTCTGTTGTGGCTGGTATATTAACATGTCTGAACAACAGTTGATCCCAATAAGGGGACTTGGAAAGATAGAGTAATAGCAGTCATATGGTAAAAGTATTAAGGCTTATAGATGTAATGAATCAATTAAAAAAGAAAATAGTGAGGTTAGGAGGAGAAAAACACCTTCCCCAAATCCAAATTCAACAAATTTGCTGTTGATTTAGCCTTCCATTTTTTAGTCCAAGTACTATATTATGTCAAAATGTTCTTGTCTTAAAGTAGTAATCTAATAATCTCCAAAACCTTCAGAGAGCTGAAGCATCATTTTTCCCTTCACCTTCTGCCCTTATAAAATAAAGTCTTTTGGAAAATTTTCTTTGGCTCCTTGGATTTCAGTGTCTAGGGATAGCATGCTGGCACGGTTCAGAAAGAATGCATGCTCTTCTCAGGTCTATGCTGCTCCATCTCCAGGGAGAGACCTCTTGGCCTTAAATTCTTAATCTTGGTGGGGTGACCTGGACCCTTAACCTCTTTTACAAATCATTAGGGTTTGTGAACAGGGAGGCAGGCCCTGTAAACTGGAAATAACAGTCCTGGATGCTGCTTCCTTTTCTTGCTATTTTAATCCTTGGGGGACATGGTGTCTTTTTTTCTTCTTCTATAACATTTAGGAGTCTTGAGATTTTATTGCAAAAAGAATAATTTTGTGTGGTTTTAGACAGCAAGTCACTCTGAGTAATTCAAACCCTCACTTATCCAAACACAAAAAATTAGGACCTGTAGGCAAATGGGGCTTCATGTGATATTTTGTTCCAGAGTTTTGTCTGTTCTGTGCACTACTGGTCATTTTATTCTGCCAGCCTGGCCTTACTAGTTTATTTTTATGGGTATGCACATGACACATGTGTATGCAGATGCACGTGCACATGAGCATGTGTACAGGTAAAGAGAGGAACGTTTCTGGCTATTTACTAAGCATGTAACAAATGAGGTTCATGGATAATTAAAAATAATCCCCCTTGGCAAAAACATGCCTTTTTGGGTCTGCTTCTAATTTCAGACAGTTGGAAAAGGCAATCACTCAAGCTTTTTGATGCCAATGAGTTTTTCACTGCCATCAATTTAGGTTACAAAAATGCTGTTGCTGACAGCAGTTTTGGGAGGGCCTATTTCTGGGAGGGTTTATTTCAAATAATTTTGAGCTCACAAGCATCCTATATTCTGAAATAAAGCAGTTATGCTCCAGAAGTGAGCATTTTCAATGCACAGCATGAAGTTGATCTGACAAACACAATGTCAAATCTAGGGCAGTATCATCTGTATTCATCAAGCCCATTCAAGATTTCTCCTTTTATGGAAATAAAGAACAAACTGTCAGTAACCAGAGGGGACAGGAAAGGGAGGGGGATAATGAGGCAAAGAAGGGGAAGGGTCATCAAATAACATGTATAAAGGACCAATGGACAAAGACAGTGGGAGTGATTGAATGTGGGAGGTGGGGGTAGGTAGGGTGGGGGAGAGTAATTAGAGGAAAGTGGGGATAACTGCAATTGAACAACAATGAAAAAAGAAGAAAAAAATAAAGATAGGCTTGCGACCTTAAAAAAAATAAAAAGTTTCTCTGACTGGTGATAAGAACTCTAAAAAACAAAAAAAATATTTCGCCCTGGCTGGCGTAGCTCAGTGGATTGAGTGCGGGCTGCAAACCAGGCATCGCAGATTCGATTCCCAGTCAGGGCACATGCCTAGGTTGCAGGCCATGTCCCCCAGCAACCGCACATTGATGTTTCTCTCTCTCTCTCTCCCCCCCTCTCCCTTCACTCTCTAAAAATAAATAAATTTAAAAAAATCTTTAAAAAAAAAAGAAAAAAAATATTTCTCCCTTGACTCCAAGACTGCTCTCTTTAGTCTTGATTTTACTCAAAGATTCATGAGATAACATTTAAATCATACATGAATGCTTTTAGTTTTCTACTCACATTATATATATATATATGTGTGTGTGTGTGTGTGTGTGTGTGTGTGTGTGTAGATATATTTCCCTTTTAAGTTTTCTTTTTTTTTAACTTTAATTTTGTATTTTATTTTAATCATTGTTGCACTAAAATTTTCTATCTTTTACTCCCATCCCAGCCCATCCTCCCCTCCTCCCTCCCATTTCCACCCATCCCTAGTTTTTTATCCATGTGTCATTTTTACTTCTTCCGGTAAACCCTTCCCCTTTTCCCCTGAAATTCCCTCCCTTCTCCCCTATTGTCACTGTCAGTCTGTTCTCTATTTCAGTGTCTTTGGTTATATTTTGCTTGTTTCATTGTTTTGTTGTTCAGGTTCCTGTTAAAGGTGAGATCATATGGTATTTCTCTTTCATTGCCTGGCTTATTTCGCTTAGCATAATGCTTTCCAGCTCCATCCATGCTGTTGCAAAGGGTAGGAGCTCCTTGTTTCTTTCTGCTGCATAGAATTCCATTGTGTAAATGTACCATAGTTTTTTGATCCATTCATTCACTGACGGGCACCTAGGTTACTTCCAGTACTTGGCTATTGTAAATTGAGCTGCTATGAACATTGGGGTGTATAGGTTCTTTTGGATTGGTGTTAAAGGGTTCTTAGGATATAATCCTACCAGTGGAATTGCTGGATCCAAAGGCAGATCCATTTTTAGTTTTCTGAGGAAGTTCCATACTGTTTTCCATAGTGGTTGTACCAGTCTGCAACCTCACCAACAGTGCACTAGGGTTTTACCACAACCTCTCCAACACTTGTTGTTTGTTGCTTTGTTTATGATGGCCATTCTCACTGGTATGAAGTGGTACCTCATTGTGGTTTTAATTTGCATCACTCTGATAGCTAGCGATATTGAGCATCTTTTCATGTGTCTCTGGATCCTCTGTATGTCTTCCTTGGAGAAGTGTCTGTTCAAGTCCTTTGCCCATTTTTTAATTGGGTTGCTTGTCTTCTTAGAGTGGAGTTGTGTAAGTTCTTTATATATTTTGGAGAGTAAGCCCTTGTCTGAATTATCCTTGGCAAATATGTTTTCCCATAGAGTTGGTTCCCTTTTTATTTTGATACTGTTTTCTTTAGCTGTGCAGAAGCTTTTTATTTTGATGAAATCCCATTTGTTTATTCTTTCCTTTATGTCCCTTGCTCCGGGGGACGTATCAGTAAAGATGCTGCTGCATGAAATATCTGAGATTTTTCTACCTATGTTCTCCTCTAGGACTTTAATAGTGTCATGGCTTATATTTAAATCATTTACTCACCTTGAGTTTATTTTTGTGTATGTTGTAAGTGGGGGCTTGAGTTTCATTTTTTCCCATGTGGTTGTCCAGTTCTCCCAACATCATTTGTTGAAGAGGCTGTTTTTACTGTATTTTATGTTGCTGCTCCCTTTGTCAAATATTAATTGACAATAGAGACATGGGTTTATTTCATAATTGACCATAGAGACTTGCATTTATTTCTGGGCTCTCTGTTCTGTTGCATTGGTCCATGTGCCTGTTTTTATGCCAGTACCAGCCTGTTTTCCTTACAGTGGTCTTGTAACACAGTTTGGTATCAGCTATTGTTATCCCTCCTACTTTGCTTTTCTTTCTCAAAATTGCAGCAGCTCTTCAGAGTCATTTATGGTTCCATATAAATTTTTGAAGTGTTTGTTCTATGTCTGCAAAATATGCCATTGGTACTTTAATAGGTATTGCATTGAATGTGTAAATTGCTTTGGGAAGTATGAACATTTTGATGATATTAATTCTTCCAATCCATGAACACAATATATGTTTCAATTTGTTTGTGTCTTCCTTGATTTCTTTCTTCAGTGTTGTGTAGTTTTCTGCATACAGGTCTTTTACCTCCTTGGTCAGATTTGTTCTTAGGTATTTTATTTTTCTTTTTGCTATATAGAATGGATTTTTTTTTATTTTCACATCTGCTATTTCATTATTGGTATACAAAAATGCCTTTGATTTCTGGATATTGACTTTGTATCCCACTGTTTTGCCAAATTTGTTTATTAGGTCGAGCAGTTTTTTTACTCAATCTATAAGATTTTCTATGTACACTATCATTTCATCTGCAAACAATGACAGATTTATTTCCTGCTTTCCAACTTGGATGTCTTTTATTTCCTTTTCTTGTCTGATCGCTGTGGCTAAAACTTCCAATACTATGTTAATAGAAGTGGTGAAAGTGGACAACCTTGTTTTGTTACTGATCTTAGTGGAAAAGATTTTAGTTTTTGCCCATTGAATGTGATGTTGGCTGTAGGTCTCTCATATATAGCCTTTATTATGTTGAGGAATGCTTCCCTTATTCCCACTTTACTGAATGTTTTTATCATAAACAGGTGCTATTCCTTATCAAATGCTTTTTTGGAATCTATTGAAATGATCATGTGATTTTTCTCTTTGCTTTTGTTTATGTGATGCATTACATTTACTGATTTGCAAATATGGTACCATCTTTGCATCCCTGGAATGAATCCCGCTTGGTCATGGTGGATGATCTTTTTAATATATTGTTGGATGTGGTTTACCAATATTTTGTTGAGGATTTTAGCGTCTATGTTCATCAGCAATATTGGCCTGAAGTTTTCCTTCTTTGTTGTGTTTTTATCTGGTTTTGGGATTAGAATGATGCTGGCTTCATAAAAAGAATTTGGGAGTCTTCAATCATTTTGGAATAGTCTGCGAAGTATATGGGTTAGCTCTTCCTTAATTGAGTTTTAGAATTCTCCTGTGAAACCATCTGATCCCATACTTCTGTGTGTCAGGAGTTTTTTGATTACTGCCTCAATTTCATCTGCTGTTATTGGTCTGTTCAGGCTTTCTGCTTCTTTTTTATTGAGTTTTAGAAGATTATATTTTTCTAGAAATTTGTCCATTTCATCCAGGTTTTCAAATTTCTTGGCATACAGTTCTTCGTAGTAATTTCTTACCATTCTTTGTATTTCTGTGGTGTCAGTTGCAATCTCTCCCCCTTCATTTCTGATTGTGTTTATTTTGATCCTTTCTCTTTTTTTCTTGATGACCCTGCTTAAAAGCTTGTTAATTTTCTTTATCATTTCAAAGAACCAGCTCCTGGATTCATTGATCCTTAGAATTGTGCTTTTAGTTTCTATGTCATTTAATTCTGCTCTGATCTTGGTTGTTTCTTTCCTTCTATCTGCTCTGGGCTGTCTTTGTTGTTGTTCCTCCAGTTCTTGTAGGTGTAGGGTTAGATTGTTTGTGTGAAATGTTTCTATCTTTTTTATGTAGGCCTGTATCGCTATGAACTTCACTCTCCGGCCTGCATCCATTGTGTACCATAAGTTTTGGATTGTTGTGAGTTCATGTTCGTTTGTATCCAGAAACTTTTTGATTTCTTCCCTTATTTCATTCTTGATCCATTCATTGTTTAGTAGCATGCTATTCAGTCTCCATGATTTTGAGTGTTTCTGGTTTGTTTCCTTGGGGTTGGTTTCTAGTTTCAGTCCCTGTGGTCAGAGAAAATGCTTGGTATAATTTCAAGTTTCTTAAATTTGTTGAGGCTTGCTTTGTGTCCTATCATGTGGTCTATCTTTGAAAGCATTCCATGTGCATTTGAAAAGAATGAGTATTTTGCCTCTTGGGTTGAAGAGCTCTATATTATCAGTTAAGTCCATTTCCTCTAGGGCATTATTCAATGCCACATTATCTTTGTTCATATTTTGTTTGGAAGATCTGTCCATTTTTGACAGTGGGGTGTTAAAATCCCCTACTAGAATTGTGTGGCTTTCAATATTTTTATTGAAGTCCTCTAAGATTTGCTTTATGTATTTGGGTGCTCCTATGTTGGGTGCATATATATTTACAATGTTTATGTCTTCTTGGTGGATTCTTCCCTTGAGTATTATGTAGTGACCTCTGGGTCTCTCTTTATGGCCCTGTCTTGGAAGTGTATTTTGTCTGATCTTAGTATTGTTACCTCAGCTTTTTTTCCTTGTCTCTTTGCTTGGAATATTTGTTTCCATCCCTTCACTTTTAGCCTGTGTAGGTCTTTTGTTCTGAGGATGGTCTCTTGAAGGCAGCATATGTGTGGTTCATGCTTTCTTATCCATTCAGCTATTCTATGTCTTTTGATTGGAGCGTTTAATCCATTTATGTTTAAGGTTATTATTGATAGGTACTTATTCATTGTCATTTTCATACTTGTGTTTCTCTCTCTCTCTCTCTCTCTTTCTTCCTTTCCCTAAAGCAGTTCCTTTACCATCTTTTGCAGAGCTGGTTTGGTGGAAGTGTATTCTTTTAGACTTCTTTTGTCTGGGAAGCTCCTTATTTGGTCTTCTATCTTGATCGAGAGCCTTGCTGGGTAAAGTAGCCTTGGGTGCAGGCCTCTGGTTCTCATTACTTGGAATATTTCTTGCCATTCTCTTATGGCTTGGAGTGTTTCCATTGAGAAGTCAGCTGCTAACCTTATTGGGTCTCCCTTGTATGTTACTTCCTGTTTTCTTTTTGTCCTGACATTTTGCCATTTTAATTATGATATGTCTTGAAGTGGGCCTCTTGCGGTTTCTCTTGATTGGGGTTCTCTGTGTTTCCTGGATTTGTGTGACTTTTTCTCTCATCAAATTGTTGAAGTTTTCTATCATTAGTTTTTCAAGTAGGTTTTCTATCCCTTTATCTTCTTCTCCTTCTGGTATCCCTATTATATGGATATTATTATGGTTCATATTGTCTTCCATTTCTCTTAATCCCTCTTTATTCTTTCTGAACCTCTTTTCCTCTTCTTGCTCTTTCTGGGTGTTTTCTTCTCCTTTGTCCTGTAACTCTCTGATCTGATCTTCTGCTTCATGGATCCTGCTTTTCATTCCTTCTACTGTGTTCTTCAGTTCAGAAATTGTATTCTTCAGTTCCTCTTGGCCCCTGCTGATAGTTTATATTTTCTTTTTCATGTTGATATAGTTTTTAATGAGTTCATTGTAGCTTCCCTGTAGTTTCTGGTAGCTCACTGTGACCTCATTGAACTTCCTGACAACCATTGTTTTGAACTAATATCTGATAGTTGAGTTGCCTCTATTTCATTTAGCATTCTTTCTGAAGCTTCCCCCTTTCCTTTCATTTGGGGATTTTTTCTTTGTCTCCCCATTGTTTGTGAGAATCTTCTTTTTAGCCTCAGCTTCTTAAATTGATTTGTTCTGGCTCCCTGGGTTTATGGTGTGAACTTCTGTGATGGAATACCTGTGAGATTCAATGGTGCAGTGTCTTTGATATCCCAAGATCACTGGTCTTGGGCTGTCATTTAAGGTGACTTTGTGTTTTTCTTTGGGTTTGGATTGTTGTTGGGCCTTTCTTTGGTGGTTCCTTTCCACCAGCTGGTTAAATGAGGGTCGCTCTGTCCACTACCTCTTGTATTTTGTTGTGCTGGTGAGGGCAGGTTGTGTTGAAGCTGGTTTTCCAGTGTGTATAAGGTTTTGAGGATTCTCTCTTGCTTTTGTTCAGTTGTTTTCACTGGGCAGTGTCTCTACTGTTTAATTGTTTTTCCCCAAATGTCCTGGATTGAGGTTTGTGGAGTTTCCACTCCCTCCTTCATCTTCTTCTGTTGTTATCTGTTAGTGGTTCCTTTCTTGTTGGGTTTCCTCTTCCAGTGGGTATCCTGGTGTTCACTTCTTCCACCTACTCTTTTTTGTGATCAGTTGAAGGGGGAAGGCAAAATGGTTCAAGTCAGCAAGAGAGTATTCTATGATATTTACAGTAGCAACCAGTAGAGAAGAGACAGGAGATCATTTGGCTATGTATAGTGTTAACCATGATCTTCCACCCAACTAGCTGATTTTTAGAAAGGATGGAAATAAGATAAGACTCTTGTTCGGGAAGGAAGGATTGTGAGTTGTATCTAGGAAGCAGTGAGGTTGTGGGCAGTCAGATTCTGTGGTAAGGGGAGAGTAAAGGATAGTAAATAGGTGTAGTGTGTGAGAGAAGAGAGTTAACCACTATAGTATTATAGTTCAGGAAACTGTGAAGTGGGCTAGGATCTGGGAGGAGTTTTGTGAAGTATTTACAATTGCATGGATCAGCAATTATTTATAATAATATTAGAGCAACAATATATGACAGAATCTATGTGATCTAGATAACAAGAATAGGAACTATAGAACCTCGAGTAGTGTGCTAATGGGACACAAGTGAAGTGAAAGACAGTAAATTAGCAATACACTAATGGAAGAGATATCAGGGGAAACCTGTCAAGTGATACAGTATAACCAGCCTAACAAAGCAGACTATACAGAAAGAAGAGGAATACAAAAATACTATTAAAATAAAAGATGTAAGAATAATGGAAATAATAATAAAAATACAAACATGCAATAACTTGCAGGTTCTCTGTAATAGCAGAGTGAAATTTGTCTCACTGTCACAGCTGTTGTGATGCCTCTTCTTTGGGTTCACCTCTGGTCTTTTCAGAGTTCCATGTTTTGTTTTGTTTTGTTTTGTTTTTGTTTTGTTTTGTTTTGTCTCACTTGCAGGTATTTAAAAATAAGGCAGATGAAGGAAGGAAGAAGAGATGAAATTGGAGGAAAGAAAGGAAGAAAGAATAAAACAAGAAAGCAGGAAAGAGAGGAAAACAAAATTGAAAGAGAAAAAATAAAAATTAAAAAATTAAAGATTGTTAAAAAATAGAATATAATTAAAAAGCTTCTTGGTTTCAAAGTGGCCAAACCTGTTTTTCTGGTCTTTTTGGCTGCAGCAGGCTGAGGGGTGATTGGTATGGCTTTTCTTCCTTCCTGATCTGCACTCAGTCAGAAGTGCACACTGTCTGGGCAGCTATTGTGGCACCTCTCCCCTGTGCCTCGGGTGTGGAAACCAGATCTTTCCCCATTGTTACCACTGTGGGCTGGGGTGCAAGGGTGTGCTCCCATGAGTGCCCTTAGCTAGGTTGCCTCACCCTTCCTAGTGCTATGTGGGTGTGCAAGGTCTTCCACACAAGCACAACCTTCTGCACAACCTTGGGATTGCTGCCCAGCTGGGTGGCAGGGTGGCCGGAATGATTGCTGTAGGAGAATTCCCCAAACAGTGCCTGTCTTTTCACTTTTTCTTCTTGAGGAATTCCTCTTACTCAAGCCTGCCACTCCATACAATGGTCTGGCCTCTCCTGTAGCCCAGTTCTCCAGTCAGACTAGTGACTATTGGGGTAGGTGCCTGTTGCATGACTCTGCTGGTGTCCTCAGACTCAGAGGGTGCTCATGGGCCCTGTGTGTTTGTTAGCAACCGGGTTTCTCCCTGAGCCGCTCTGAACTTGTTTGAGCGGGGAGGGAGCAGTTGTCCTGGCTCTCTCCCAAGGACTCTGAGGCAAACATGGTAGTGGGCACCGGGCCTGGGGCTGCAGCTGCGTTGGACCCTGGACTGGTCCCTGGGACCTTATTGTCCTGCAGCACTCTTCTTACCATCTGGTTTTTCTGTCTTGCTACAATTTTTGGTCCCTTATTTTCATATATGTTCAGGTATGTTGGTTGTTTGCTCTTTTACTCTGTAGATCAGCTAGGATTTTCTCCTGTATGTAGGGAGAAGTGGAATCTGCTCCCTTCTACCCTGTCCCCATCTTCCTTTGATCTAAATTTTATTTTTCAATTATAGTTTACATTCAATATTATTTTGTGTTAGTTTCAGGTGTACAGTATAGCTGTTCTAATCTATATGTATATAGTTATATTTATAGTTATTAGTATAAAGAATAATACAATAATTAATAAGTAAAAATACAGGAATAAACACTGTTTCATGTATTCACAACCATAAATGTGATTTTGCCTCTTTCTGTATTTTTGGTATGAATGCCTCAGCTGTGGTAGGTAGACTTGGCCTCTGTTCACTGCAGCCCACTTTCATTGGGCCTTCTGGACTATTTTGATTTCCCTCTTAGGGTGATTCAGTGGTAAGCTCCTGCATGTCCTCAGCTCTAAAAAGCCTACTGGGGTTCCTAGCAAATGTTCAACAGCCCTGATGGGGATGGGAAGAAGACACACTTGTAAAGGGAAAGCAGCTGGCTGGGTGCTATAGGCAACAGCTTTCTGTTCCAGGTGATAGGGCCAGGTTGTGTGTCAAGGGCAGCCAAGATAAGAGTGTAAAGCTGGCTTGGCCCGTCTAGAGCTGCTCTCTGTGAGTGCAGGGCCAAACAGGGCCTTGGTGTCTGCTTCTCAAGATGGGGGCCAGGCTGATCTCACAGAGGAGGTGCTATTTCCTTAAATCCTTGTAGGATCAAACCAGGTGCACAGGAAGCTGAGTCATGAGCTGTTGCCAGGGCTGCTCTCTACCCCGAGGAACAATGGGAAGTCATTATAAGTTGTGAAAGTACACACCATAAAAGTACAGGTATTTATCACCCCAGGAAGAAAATAAGGTGGCCTATACAATAAAATTATACACTGAGTAACTCTATTGAAGTAAAAAATTTAGCTACGTCTGCTTAAAATTAAGTGTTAAATGGAATGGTGGGATAAATTGAAAGGATTTGTCACTTACAGCCAATTTCAGGAATTGAAATTTCCTCTTGTCAAATCACCCTCCTCAGTCACTTTACTTTTAAGTGATACTTTTGCCATTCTCTACTGAAATCCACGTTAAATAAGATTCTCTTGCCCTGGCTAGTGTAGCTTAGTGGATTGAGCGCAGGCTGAGAACCAGGCATTGCAGGTTTGATTCCCAGTCAGGGTACATGCCTAGGTTGCAGGCCATGTCCCCCAGCAACCGCACAATGATGTTTCTCTCTCTCTCTCTCTCTCCCTCCCTTCCCTCTCTAAAAATAAATAAATAAAATCTAAAAAAAAAAGATTCTCAAGACCACAGAAGATTGTTAACAAGGTCCAAATATTTTTTCTCAAATCACCTCCTCCATTACTCACTTAAATATTTGCTTCTCCCTCTGGGTGAGTGTAATGATGCCATCAGCCACCATGGTGGTGAGTCAAAAATCTTGACACATGTTTATGGCTCAAGCTGCATACACCCAACCAGCATAGGACCAGCTAGTATGGATACTGGGTTGGGAGCTTGGAGAGACTGGGTGCTCTTGGCATATCACTACAGACATCACATAAATGGTTACCTTGGCCCCTTAAGATCAAGAAATATCTTTTGTCTTCAACAAATGGTGTTGAGAGATCTGGACAGCTATATGCAAACAAATGAAACTTGACCACCAATTTACACCATACTAAAAAATAAACTCAAGGTGAATAAAAGACTTAAATATCAGTTGCAGCATAATAAAAGTTCTAGAGGAAAATAGATAGGAAAATATCAGATATTCCATGCAGCAATATTTTCACTGATATATCCCCTAGGGCAAGGGACATAAAGGAAAGAATAAACACATGAGATTTAATAAAAATAAAAAGCTTTTGCACTGCTAAAGAAGACATTAGCAAAATGAAGAGAACCAACCATATGGGAAAATATATTTGCCAAAAATATATTTGCCTGAGACAAGGGTTTAATCTCCAAAATATATAAAGAACCCACATGACTCTACTCCAGGAAGACAAACAATCCAATTAAAAAAAATGGGCAAAGGATCTGAACAGACACTTCTCCAAGGAGGACATAGACAGGGTCCAGAGACATATGAAAGGATGCTCAGGATCACTAGCCATCAGAGAGGTG
Organism: Tonatia bakeri; assembly: GCA_004024845.1. Taxonomy (NCBI): domain Eukaryota; kingdom Metazoa; phylum Chordata; class Mammalia; order Chiroptera; family Phyllostomidae; genus Tonatia; species Tonatia bakeri. Next base: position 1,423 of record PVIA01016994.1, on the reverse strand, counting down.
CAAATTAAAGCTGTAGTAAGATACCAATTCACACTGATCAGAGTGGCCATCATAAATCAACAAATAATAAGTGCTGGTGAGGCTGTGAAGGAAAGGGTACCCTAGTACATTGTTTGTGGGAATGCAGACTGGTGAAGTAACTGTGAAAAACAGTATGGAATTTACTCAAAAACTAAAAATAGAACTGCCTTTTGACCTGGGACTTCCACTGCTGGGATTATACCCTAGGAATCCTGAGACACCAATACAAAAAATCCTATGCAATCCAATGTTCATATCAGCACAATTTACAATAACCAAGTGTTGGAGACCACCCAAGTGCCCATCAGTAAATGAGTGGGTTAAAAACTGTGGTACATTTACATGATGGAATACTACATTGTAGAAAGAAAGAAGGAGCTCCAACCCTTTGTGACAGCACAGATGGGTCTGCAGAGCATTATGTTAAGTGAAATAAGCCAGGCAGTAAAAGACAAATACCATGTGATCTCTACTGTAAGTGGAGCCTAATCAACGAAACAAACAAGCAAAATATAACAAGAGACATTGAAATAAAGAACACTGACAGTAAACAGAGGGGAGAGAAGAGGAGATAATGAGATAATGGACTGAGAAAGGAAACCGGTCTTCAAGGAACATGTATAAAGGACACATGGACAAAGCGATGGGGTATAGGATAAAAAGTGGGCTGTGGAGACAGGTGCAGCATGAAGGGAGTGGTGAGGGGGAGAATGGAAACAACTATACTTGAACAACAATAAAAAATAAAATGTTTGAAAATTTAAAAAAAATATGTGTATGCAAATGAAGACTTTTAAATTTGATGTCCTTTTAATGTCTTTTATTTTTTGTAATTTTACTTTTTTATTGCAAAATTATCTTATGATCAATTAGTTATGTTTGAAAGTATTAGTGGAAAAAATGCTTGTGCAAACTGCCTACTGGGAAGTTACCCAGCACTGTGAGAGACAACAGTAAAATGGAGATCCTGGTCCATTTCTCTCACCATCAAGATGTTAAGGACACATGGAGAAAACCAAGGGAGAGGGTGGAAACAAGGGAGGGAAGAGGGTATGGTTGGGGTGGTGGGTAGTGGTGCGGAGAAAATGCAGACAACTATAAATGAACAACAATAAAGTAATTTATGAAAAAAGGTTATATCTTGCATCCAACTTCCCTATTATCTGGATACTGCATTCCCAGTTGAATTCCCACCCCCCAACACACACACAGTCTCTCCCTCCCCTTAGGGACCTGATCCTCTTTTTTTCCATATGGATTAGCATCAGGCTGGCTTCCCCTCTGACAGAGGTCTTTCCTCTGCCTCTCCAACTCCACCCCTCCTCTACATCCAAGCTAAACTGAGACCTCTATACTCTGGCTACCCAGAGACTGAGCATGTACATTAAGAATTATTTTTGGG
>PVIA01016993.1:0-17038 GCA_004024845.1 Tonatia bakeri | reverse complement strand
GGGCTGCGCGAACGTGGGCGCGTTGTCGTTCACGTCTGCCACCTCCACGGACACGCTGGCTGTGGCCGACAGCGAGGGCGAGCCCCCGTCCCGCGCGGTCACTACTACAGCATAGTCCGCCACGCTCTCGCGGTCCAGGGCGCTGTCCAGCACCAGTGAATAGTAGTTCTTGAAGGTGGGCACCAGCTTGAAGGGGACATCGGGTGCCAGGGTGCAGGTCACCTGGCCGTTGACGCTGGAGTCGCGGTCGGACACGGAAATGAAGGCGATGACGGTGCCGAGCGGAGCGTCCTCTCTGACTGGCAAAGACAAGGACGTGACCGCCAGTTCCGGCGCATTATCGTTTACATCCAGCACTTTCACTAAAACCTTGCAGTGGTTTGACATCGGGGGACTTCCTTTGTCAACTGCTTTTACCTGAATTTCGTAGGATTTTGTTTCTTCATAATCCAGTCGATCAATTAGCCTAATTTCTCCTGAGTTGGAATCAATTTTGAAGTTCTTTCTAATGTTAAGAGGAACATCACTGCCAAATAAAAAGACGATTTCTCCATTCGCACCTTCGTCAGCGTCTGAGGCATTTAACGTGGTCACTAGCGTTCCGTCTGCTGCGGTTTCTAACAAGTGGACTCTGTACACGGCCTGGGCGAACAATGGGGCGTTGTCGTTAACGTCGAGCACTGTGATCAGCAGCTGCACCGTACCTTCCAGTTCAGGTTTGCCCCCATCAGTGGCTGTCAGTAATAAAAGAAGTTCTGGTGTTTCTTCTCTATCCAAAGATTTCCTCAATTTGAGTGAAAGTGACTTACTCAGTTCATCATTAGCCTGTATATCCAAAGAGAAATAATCGCTGGGGCTGAGAGTATATGTTAGAAGAGCATTTGAGCCAATGTCTGCGTCAGCAGCGCCCTCTACCGGGAAACGCGAATCCAGCAGTCTAGATTCAGGAATAAATAACCTTTGTTCTCTCTCTCTGAACACCGGCGGGTTGTCGTTAATGTCTCTGACCTCCACCTCCACGTGGAAAACCTGCGGCGGCCGCTCCACGACCACCTCCAGGTGGATGCTGCACTCCGCGCTCCGCCCGCACAGCTCCTCGCGGTCCACCCGAGAATTCACAAACAAGATGCCATTCTGCAGGTTTACCTCCAGAAGGTCCCCGCGGCCTTTGGACGCCACCCGGAACAGGCGCGGCACCAGCTCCGCCAGCTCCAGCCCCAGGTCCTGCGCGATGCGGCCCACGAAGGTGCCGTGTTTGGCCTCCTCGGGGACGGAGTAGTGGACCTGGCCGCTCCCCGGCTTGCAGGCTGCAAGGAGCAGAAGAGAAAGCAGCAGGCACCGGGCTCCCTTGTCACTTCGCCTGGGATACAGCATCGCAAAAGCACTCACTACACCTTTTGTACCTCTCTCACCTTACTTCAAAATCATGCCTTTTTACTTCATATTTTTAATAATTTACCTCCTTAACGTTTTTGTCTTCTCCCGGGCGGTGCCAAAATGAAGCTTCCTCCTTAAGTTTTGACGGACAGCACATTTCCATTGACAAGACTTTGTGGTATACAGCGACATCATGTGGCTGATGGTGTTAGACTTCATTGATTTCCAAAATAGCCTCATATTCATTTGCAATTTAGTCAAGGCAATCATTTTCAAAATAGCCTCATATTCATTTGCAATTTAGTCAAGGCAATCATTTTCAAAATAGCCTCATATTCATTTGCAATTTAGCCAATGTTATCTCCTTTTAAAGGCCCAGACATTTCAAATGTCACTTGAGAGTATGTAATTCAATATTTTCCTTTGGGTGTTTTCACAAAAATATTACAGTTGGGTTTGGGAAAATCACGATTTGCAATAAATAACTACATCTTTTTATTTAAAACAGTCTTTAGCTCATTTATTTTTATTATTAAACACTTATAACTGAACACTGGAGTTTTAAAATAGGCCACTTAGGCCACTAAAATTCACCTTGTCCTAGGATAGTTTGGGTGTTTATTTTTTAAATTATATATCATTATCAAGTACTTATATATGAACTATGTAGAAATATTTGAAGAAACATTTAAGATTCTTTCAATGTTGTATAGAAAACAGAACCATTTTTTGATACTTTAATTCTTAGAATAACGACATTTGGAACATTTCCATTTGTTACTTGTTATATAACCTCTAATTACTCAACTTAAAACTTTCACCTCCAAAAATCATTATGCCAACTCAAACTGGTGTCCATTGTATCTTTATTCCTAGAGCCAATTTTAAGTAAATTATATAACCTTTTCTTTTTTTCTTATTAAGACAAAATATTGTCATACTTCAGTTAAAATAATATGAATATTTAATCAACATCATTCATATATCTGAGGATTTGAAAATAATCCATCATCATTTTAAATGTAAATCTAATGTAGTTAGATTTTCAGAATAAATTACTTGAGAAAAATATTAATAAACTTCTTTTTCAACTTTAGTCCAATTTATAATAATAACACCATACCTACATCAAAATTTTTAGTATGTGGTTGTAAACTATCACTAATTAATTTTTAAAAGAATGTTCTTAGCATATCTACTTAAAGTATAATGGATTCTAAGGATATTAATATTTATAAGGATTAATCTATTATGTATTTTTAATCAGAAAGCCAAAATCATTGTTTAAATTGATAATTAAAATATAGATGAAACATGATGCTTCTTTTAAGGTTTATTTTTAAAAGATTTTATTAATTTATTTTTAGGGAGAGGGGAAGGGAGGGAGAAAGAGAGGGAGAGCAGCATGAGTGTGTGGTTGCCTCTCACAGTCTCTCCACTCTCTCCACTGGAGGACCCAGCCCACAACCCAGGTATCTGCCCTAACTGGGAGTCAAACCAGCAACCCTTTGGTTCATAGGCCCATGCTCAATCCATTGAGCTACACCAGCTGGGGTATTTTAAGGTTTACTTTATTCTCACTTAAAACAGAGGGGAGGGGAGAGAAAAACATCTACTGGTTACCTCCCACATGCACCCTGCCTGGGACCAAACCGACAACTGAGGCATGTGGTTGACGGGGAATTGAACCCGTGACCTTTCTGTTATGGGACCATGTTCCAAACAACTGAGCCACTCCAGCCAGTGTTCATGATGCTATTTTATTTTTCAAAAACAAGTATATATCAATAGTTCAGTGTAATCACTACTTTATTACAAAAGGTACAGCAATATAAGATACATCAATATTCTCTTACTCTCAAAATGAAGCAACTTCAGAATTTGAAACTTTTCTAAATATCAGTAGATTTAAACAATATTATCAATACTTGAATATACAAGGTACTTTTAATGTATTATAAATATTCTTGGAATACATTTTATTACTATTAAGAAAACATAGAATAAATGCTAACCACAATCCACTGGCATTCAAATATTTTAAACATAATACTATTGAATTAAATATACTTTATTTTCCATAGCTAAAAGCTTGATTCACCTTTAAAATATAGTTAACTTAACTAAAAATTATATAATTATTATGCATTAATATTGAGAACTACAATGATCCTTATAATTTCAACCACAAACCATATTATACTGTTTCATCCTCTTTTTTTAATTAAAAATGCTCAATTTGAATCTATTCTCGATATTGGAAAAATGTAATTTACAATAGTCAGATAATGCTTAATTGAAACAAAACAATACTTAACCATGGACTTCATTATCATGGCAATGATTATGAAAATAAAAGACTATACAATACTATCTTCAAGAAAAAAAACAAATGAGAGCATAAATGCTTTGAAAAACATATTATCAGACAGAGCTATTTAAAAAGTAGTACTTGTATAGTATTGAAGTTAAACTGGTATAAACCCAAATTGGAGAGCTATTACCTTAAGGTATTAAATGCAATGTCCATGTTAACTGCAAAGAAATGAGCTATAGAATCTGAATAGACTTACAACTATTAAGGAGATTGAACCAGCAATTTTTAAAATCTGACAAAAAGAAGCCCTTGACCCAGTGGCTTCACTAGTGACTTCTACCAAACACTTAAAGAATAAAATAATACCAATCTATCTCAAACTCTTTCAAAAACTGAAAAGGAGGGAACATTCTAACTCATCCTATGAGGTCAACATTACCCTGATACCAAAGCCAAACAAAGACACTACAATAAAATAAAGCTACAAATCAATATTCCTTATGAAGATTGATACTACCCCCCAAAAAATATTTAAAAACAGCGTTCAGCCGCATGTTAAAATGATTATATACCATGAGCAGTGAGATTTATTCCTGGAGTGCAAGGATGTCTCAACACAAGCAAATAAATGTAACAGAATGAACAAAAATCCACATGATTATATCAACAGATGCACAAAAAGCATTTCACAAAGTTCATCATTCTTTCATTTAAAAAAGCACTAAAAATCCTAGGAATAGAAGTAAACTACCTCAACATAATAAAATGCAGTATATGAAAAACCCAGAGTGAACATCATCCTCAGTAGTGAAAGACTGAAAGCTTTGCCTCTCTCAGGATCAAGAAAAGAATGTTTGTTTTTACCTCTTCTATTTAACATAGTAATGGAAGTTCTAGCCAGAGCAATTAGGCAAGAAAAATGAATAAAAGGCATCCAAATTGGTTAGAAACAAGTAAAATTATCTCTGTTCACAGATGATGTGATCTTTAATATAGAAAGCCCTAATGATTACACAGAAAACTTTAAATTAATATATTCAACAAAGTATCAGGAAACAAAGTCAATACACACAAAACTCAGTTGCATTACTATACACTAAGAATGGACAATCTGAAAGAAAATTAAGAAAGCAATTCCATTTAGAATATCATAAAGCACTCAGAAATTACCTGAGGTGAAGATCAGTATGATGAAAAATACAAAATTATTTCTGGAGGAAATTAAAGAACACAAAAATAAATGGAAACATATTTCATGTTCATGGATTGGAAGACTGATTATTGTTATGATGTCAATAATACCCAAATCGATCTATAGATTTAATGTAATCCTTATCAAATTCCCAATATTTTTTTGCATAGATAGAAAAACTCACCCTAAAAACCTTATGAAATCTCAAGGGACCCCAAGTAGCCAAAAAAAATTCTGAAAAAGAACAAAAATGGCAGACTCACATTCATAATTTCAAAACTTAAAGCTACAGTAATCAAAACTGTGATGCTGGCATAAACAGAAACATAGCCCCGACCAGGTGGTGGCTCTGTTGTTTGGAGTGTCATCTCATACACCAAAAGGTTGTGGGTTCGATCCTCAGTCAGGTTGCATATGGGAGGCAACCAATCAATGTTTTTCTCTCATATCTTTCTCTCTCACACATGTCTTTTTCACATCTTTCTCCCCACCCCCTGCCCACTTCCTCTCTTTTTAAAGTCAACAAACATATCTTTGCCCTGGCTAGTGTAACTCAGTGTGTTGGTCCTGGTCCTGCAAACCAAACGGTAGGCAGTTCCATTCCCAGTTAAGGCACTAGCATGAGTTGCGGGCTGCTGATTGGGAGTGCAGGAGAGAAAGCCAATTGATGTTTCTCTCCCTCTCTTTCTTATTCCCTTCCCCTCTCTCTAAAAATAAATAGGTAAAATTTTTAAAAAATAAACAAGGCCTTGATGAGGATTTTTTTAAAGACATATAGACCAGTGGAATTAAATAGAAGGTCCAGAAATAAATCTTCACATATATAGTCACATAAGACCACTCAATGAGAGGAAAGATAGTCTTTTCAACAAATGGTGCTGGGAAAACAGGATATCCGCATGGAAAAGAATGAAATCCTACCTACCCTTACTAATGCCACATACAAAAACTAACTCAAAAGGGATTCATGACCTAAGTGTAAGACCTAAAATGGTGAAAAAAATGGAAGAAAACATAGGACAAAAATTTCATGATGTTGGGTTTGGCAATGAGTTTTTGGATATAATACCAAAGGCACAGGCAACAAAAGAGAAAAATTAGACAAATTAGACTTCATAAAAATTAAAATTTTTCCCATGAAAAGAAAGTATCAAGCACTTCCATTATCCAGTTACAAGTGAAAGGAGCTTGGAAATAACCAGCTCCATCCCAACAACAACTATAAAGCTGAACAGACGGAAGAATCAGGAACTCTTCTTGGATGTGTAAGAGAGGGGAGGACACAGGGAAAAGCACTGCCCCCAATATTTGGGATGCAGATTGGGATATAAGGAAGTCACAGATTACTGGTGCAGAGATTCAGGAGCAGAAGCCGCGGTGGAAGCAGTGCAACAGTAGTACAATGTGAACTCTAATTTACAAGTTGCTGGAGGCTAAGTGTGGATAAGTCTGAGAGTTGAAAACCCAACGTCAAAGCAGTCTTAGGCTTTTGAGATTTACCTCCAGGATCTTGACCAGATTCCCACAGTAAATATCAGAGAAAAATCTCTCCAAGCTTCCACAGTAGGAGGGGGAAAGAAACCATTTTGAAATATCAAAAGGGCTCCCTTTTTATTAACAAGGTCTTCACTTAGGGTAAACTAATTAATGAGAGACTAACCTGTTGAGTTATTATCAGAGCATAACAGACCTGAAGGAAGGGAAATACCAAATTCCAGCATGCTCTGATCTCTCATGAGGGAGATGGAAAATACCCAACTCCAGTGAATTCTAGCCATCTTGTCCTACCTAGTGGGGAAGAAAAACTGAGAAACACACTTGTGAAATTTGCAGTTCATAAGCATAGGCTTACTAAAAAACTAAGACTTGATCATAGGACTATAGAATGTTTTCCCTCTTCCCACACTTCTCCAAAAAATGATGGAGAAATTAAGACATGCCAAAATAAACAAAAGTAGGGGAATTTTATTACCACTTGACCTGCCCTAAAATAAATGCTAAGGAGAGTCCTTCAAGTCAAAATCAAAGGATGCTAACTCTGACTGGTGTGGCTCAGGGGTTTGGGTGTTGTCCAGAAAAGCGAAAGATCACTGGTTCAATTCCCAGTCAGGGCACATGCCTGGGTTGTGGGCCAGGTCCTCAGTTGGGGGCATGTGAGAGGCAACCAATTGATGTTTCTCTTGCACATCAATGTTTCTCTCGCTCTCTTTCTCTCTATATAAAAATAAATAAAAATAAAATCTTTTAAAAAATCAAAGGGTGCTAAACAATAACTTAAATTTAAATGAAGATATAAAGATCTCCAGGGAAAGTTAATACATGGGAGGCAACCAATCAATGCATATATAAAAGTCAATATATTTGTGATTTTGGTTGTAACTCCACTTTTTGTTTTCTACATAATTTAAAAGACAAATACAAAACATAATTTAAATCTATGTTATTGGGTATGCAATGCATAAAGATGTAATATGTGACATCAAAACATAAAGAGCCCTGGGTGGTGTAACTCAGTAGATTGAGCACTGGCCTGACAACTGGAAGGTTGGTGGTTCGATTCCCAGTCAGGGCACATGCCTGGATTGTGGGTCAGGTCCCCAGTTAGGGACATGAAAGAGGCAACTAATCAATGTTTCTCTCACACGTCAATGTTTCTCTCCCTCCTTTCCTGTCTCTCTAAAAATAAATAAATAAAAGTTTTTAAAAATAAAGGAACGGGAGAAGAAGGTGCATAGGAGTAAAGTTCTTGTATATAATTGAAGTTAATTTGGATTTGATTCAAATGAGACTGTTACATCTTTAGGATGTTATATGCCCCCATGGTAATCACAAAGATGTTTATAGAAAAACACAGAAGGACATCAGATGGGAATCAATACATGTAACTACAAAAAATCAGCTAAACACAAAAGAAGCTGGCAATGGAGTCTATCAGGGACCCAAAAAAGCTATAACACATACATAAAACAAATAGCAAAATGACTGAAGTAAATACTTCCTTATCAGTATACCATTATTCTAAATGTAAATGGATTAATTCTCCATTTAAAAGGCAGAGATAGGCAGAATGAATTTTATTTATTTATTTATTTTTTTTAGGGGGATGTGAGAGGTAGCAGTATGGTTTATTAAGCTGTGCCTTAGTACAGGCGCTGGGACTTGCCCATGGTGCTCTTGATGCACAAAGCCCAGATGTCCTGCCAGTTCTTTTTTGAGTAGTGACACCAAGAAATTGAAAGCTAAGTGGATGTTGCACACAAGTTCACCATCTGTCATCTTCACATGGCCAACAGCCACTGCCAGACACGGCACCTTCTTCATCTGAAATTTGATTGGATTTGACTTCATCAACTTTGGCCACCATGTTCTCATTGTGGGTCAACAAGGAAAGGAACTTGCCAGCCTTATTCAGGCCTGGGCCTAGGATTCCTGGGATCTGTTTGACCAGAGACTCTGAAGCCAAAAAGGCATCATACTTCTTGACCAGCTTCTTGACCAGTTTCTTATTCTTGCTGAGTTTCTTCAGAGTCTGAATATCCATGAGAGGGATGTCCATGGCCTTGGTCTCATCATAGTGCTTCTGCTCCCCCAGAACACACACAGAGAACTTGGGGCAGGGAGTGGACTTAAGCCTAATGGTGCACAAGAAGCATTTGTCCTTCTTGAAGGTCATAGTTCTTCAAGATGATTTGCAGCTCCACCGTCTCCAAAAACTTCCAGCACTTGTTCTGATTCTTGTGTAGGATTTCCCACCCCACCTCCTAGAGGGTGTTTTGGGAGAATCTGCTGCTCATGACTCCTTACACCACAAAAACTGGAAAAGAGCATAATGAATTTTAAAATGATCCAATTCTATGCTGTCTATAGGAGACAAACTTTAGATTCAAAGCTATAAATAGGTTGAAAGTAAAGGACTGGAAAAAATATAGTGCACAAACAGTAAGTACACAAAAGCTGAAATGGCCATACTTATATCAGACAAAATAGACTTTAAAACAAAAATGTTACCAGAGCTAAAGAATGATACTTTGTATTCTATAAAAGGATCATTCCATCTTGAAATTATAAAAATTATAAACATATATCCACCTAACAAAAGAATCCTGAAATACATGAAGCAAAGGTGGGCAGAATTAAGGGGAGAAATAATTCAATGATGAACAGAGGCTTCAATACTCCACCATCAGTACTGTATAAAACAACTGTGCAGAAGACCAACAAGGAAATAGAAGACTTGAACAACAGTCACACAAACTAACAGACTTCTACAGAGAACTCTATCCAACAGTAGAAGAATACACAGTCTTCTCAAGTACACTTGATATGCATTCTCCAGGTTATAGAGATTGCTAGGCCATAAGGAAAACCTCAAAACATTTAAGAGAATTAAACTCATAAAAGGGTGTTCCCTTTTATTGGAAATTGGAATTTATAACAGAAATAAAATTGGGAAATGTGTAAAAATTAGACAATATGCTAATAAATAACCAATGAGTTAAAGAAGAAATCTAAAGAAAAAAATAGACTACAGTTTGGTATAAATTAAAATATAGAACAACATACCAAAACTTTTGTGACACAAGTGCTCACATAAAAATTTATAGCTGTAGTGCTTGCTTCGGCAGCACATATACTAAAATTGGAATGATACAGAGAAGATTAGTATGGCCCCTGCACAAGGATGACACACAAATTCATGAAGCGTTCCATATTTTTAAGCAAAATATTGTCAAAGGCACTGAAATAGAGGACAGGCAGAAAGTGACCAGAGGAGAGAGAAGAGGGAGTTTCAGGGGAAAAGGGGAAGGGTTTATAGGAACAAAGTTAAAAGACACATGGACAAAAACTAGGGGGAGGGTGGTAATGGAGGGAAGTTGGGAGGGAGGGGTGGGTGGGCTGGATTGGGAGTAAAGAGGAGAAAACTGTACTTGAACAATAATTAAAATAAAATTTTTTAAAAATTATAGCTGTAAATGGTTATATTTAAAAAAAAAAAAAGAATGATCTCAAATCAGTAAACCAAACTTGCACATTAAGGTACTAAAGGATTCCTGGCTGGTGTGGTTCAGTGGATTGAGCTTCAGCCTGTGAAGCAAAAGGTTGCCAGTTTGATTTCTAGTCAGGGCACAGGTTGCCTGGGTTGGAGGCCAGATTCCCACTTGGGGGAGTGTAGAGGCAACTGATCAATGTATCTCTCACACATTGATGTTTCTCTCCCTCTCTTTCTCCTTCCTTTCCCTTCTCTATAAAAGTAAATAAACAAAATCTTTTTAAAAAAGGCACTAAAGGAAAAAGGAAAGAAAAGCAAACTAAACTCAAAGTAATCAGAAGAAATAATAAGAATTAGAGTGGATATTGATAAACTACAGTATAGAGTAAAATAAATATTATACCAAATGTTAGTTTTTTGAAAAGATAAATAAAGTTGACAAACCTTTATCTGGAATAGCAAAGAATAAAGGAGAGAAGAATCAAATAGATAAAATAAGAAACAAAAGGGGAAATGTTAGTCATGTATTTTCTATCTTATAAAAATAAAAAGAATGATAAGATTATCTTCTGAACAACTATAGGCCAACAAATTACATAACATAGATGAAACTTTTTAATTCCTGGAAAACACAAACTACCAAACTGTTTCAAGAAGAAAGGTAAGTAGGTAAATACGGCTCACATCCTCACACAACCACAGCAAAAATTACAATTAGACTACAAGACAAATATCATCCAGAATTGTCAGAAAATCGAGCTGTATGGAGATCTGACAAACAAGGTATTGAAAAGGCTACATTCATCCATATGGGTAGCAGGGGCAGAGATGCAGAGAAGCAAAGGGATGCTGAGAGGCACGGAGATGAGGAAGAGCAATCCCAAACCCACCGGTGGTAGATAAAAATTGGGAGGGATACATCAGGAGCAATGGACCCCAGCCCTCCACCACACCACCCAGCCCAGGGTTTCAATGCTAGAAAGATAAGTCCCCATAACTTCTGGCTGTAAAAACCAGTGGAGGTTGGGGCAACAGAAGCAACTTCAGACCTCTCAGGAATTAAAAGGCCTGCAATGAACTTAGGAGTTACACAGACTCACTCCCGCTTGCCTTCAGCACCGGGGTAACAGTTGAAGGGCACCAGTGGCATACAGGGAGAAATTAAGGTGACTGGCATCAGAGTGAGTGCTGGGAGACAGCTTCCTCCTGGACAAAACTCCAGAAGCCAGGCAGCAGCACTTCCCCTCTCTGAGTCCTCCCCCACACAGAGCCAGAGAGCAGCAACATGAGTAGCCCTGGTGATTCCCTAAGACTCGGATCCAAATTACCTGTGCATTTTTCTACAATAGGCCACACTACTAAGATAGAGAGTCAAAGCAGCTCAACCTAATACATAAAAACAAACACAGGGAGGCTAACAAATTGAAGAGACAAAGAAATATGGCCCAAATGAAAGAAAAGAACAAAACTCCAGAAAAAGAATGAAATGGAGATAAGCAATCTATCAGATGCAGAGTTCAAAACACTGGTTATCCCTGGCTTGTGTGGCTCAGTGGATTGAGTGTCAGCCTATGAACTGAAAGGTCTCTGGTTTGATTCTTGGTCAGGGCACAGGCCTGAGTTGCAGGCAGATCTATAGCTGGGGCATGTGAGAGGCGACCAGTCGATGTTTCTCTCACACATCAGTGATTCTCTCATTCCTTCCCCCTCTCTAAAACACACACACACACACACACACACACACACACACACACACACTGGTTATAAGGATGCTCAAGGAACTCATTGGGTACTTCAACAGCATAAAAAAGACTCAGGCAAAGGTTACCCTAAGTGAAATAATGAAAAATTTATGGGAACCAACAGTGGAGGGGATGAAGCCAAGAATCAAATCAATGATTTGGAACATAAGGAAGAAAAAAATCAATCAGAATGGCAAGAAGAAAAAGAGAATCCAAAACCACAAGGATAAGCTAAGGAGACTCTGGGACATCTTCAATGTACCAACATTTGAATTATAGGGATGCCAGGAGGAGAAGAGAAAGCGCAAGAAATTGAAAACTTATTTGAAAAACTAATAAAAGAAAACTTTCCTAATTTAGTGAATGAAATAGATATACATGTACAGAAAGCACAGAGAGTCCACAACAAGATGGACCCAAAGAGAACCAAACCTAGACACACCATAATCAAAATGCCAATGGTTAAAGATAAAGAGATAATCTTAAAAGCAGCACGAAGAAAAAAAACAGATAGTTACCTACAAAGGAGTTCTCATATGGCTTTCAGCTGATTTCTCAAAAGAAACTTTGCAGACAAGAAGGGACTGGCAAGAAGTATTCAAAGTGATTAAAAGCAAGGACCTACATCCTAGATTATTCTATCCAGCAAAGCTATCATTTAGAATGGAAGGGCAAATAAAGTGCTTCCAAACAAGGTAAAGCTAATGGAATTATCATCACCAAGCCATTATTATATGAAATGTTAGAGGGACTCATTTTTTAAAAAAGATAAAAACTATGAACATTAAAATGGCAATAAATTCACAACTATTAACAATTGAATCTTAAAAACAAACTAAGCAAACAGGCAGAACAGAAACAGAATCATAGATATGGAGATGATGGGGAGGGTTATTAGTTGGGAGGGGGAAGGGCAAGAATGGGGAAAAAGGTGCAGGGTGGTAGGTACAAAATAGACAGGGAGGTGTTAAAAACAGTATACAAAGTGGAGAAGCCAAAGAACTTTTATGTATGACCCATAGACTTGAACTAAGAGGGGAGGGATTGCTGGAAGGAATGGGGGGTACCAGGTGGAGGATGGCAAAGGAGGAAATTGGAACAACTGTTATACCATAATCAACAAAATATATATTTTAAAGGAAAGGTAAAACTCTGAATATCCCTATAACAAGTGAAAAGACTGAAGTAGTAACAACAACAAAAACTTCCCACAAGGTAAAGCCCTGGCCCACATAGTCATTTAAAGAAGAATTAATATCAGTTCCTCACAATCCCTTCCACAAAATAGAAGAGGATAGAACACTTCCCATTTCATTCTATGAGGCCACTGAAATTTTTAAAAGATCATGAATCATGGCTACTGGTGAGTTATCCTGATAATATAAGGCTGTATCATCATCTGAAAATCAATTAATATAACATTCCATATCAATAAAAGAAAAAATCACATGATCACCTTGGTAGACATTTTTTTCTTTTTGTTTTTGGATATGGCGTGAGTTTAAAAAAAGGCAAAGGATGCCCTGGCTGGGTGACTTAGTTGGTTGGAACGTCAACCCACACATCAAAGGTTGTGGGTTCCATTCCCAGTCAGGACACATACCTAGGCTGCAGGTTCAATCCCCAGTGCATAGGGGAGACAATCAATTGATATCCCTCTCTTTCACATTGATGTCTCTCTCTTTCTCCCTCTTTCTTTCTCTCTCTCTTGCCCTCCCCTCTCCCTCTCTTCCTTTCTATCTAAAATCAGTAAGTATATCCTCCAGTGAGGATTTTTTTTAAAGGCGAAGGAGCAGCAAAGGTAAGGAATCAATGAGAATTGAACAAGGTCTTGGATGTGAAGGAGGGTTAATAAAAGGATAAAAGAGTCCCAGCTGGTGTGGCTCAGTGGATTGAGCACCAGCCTGCAAACTGAATAGTTGCCAATAGGATTCCCAGTCAGGGCACCTGCTTGGGTTGTGGGCCAGGTCTCTAGTTGGGGGCATGTGAGAGTCATCCAACTGATGTATCTCTCACACAATGATGTTTCTCCCTCTCTTCCCTTCTCTCTAAAAGTTAAGGAATAAAGACTTTTTTAAAAGAATAAAAGAGATAGGGAAAGGAATGTAATGGGTTTTTTTTATGGATCTAAAAATGATGTAGTTCTAAGTGTCTCATATTTTTAATTTGCTTTACCTAAGGAATTATTTAGTAAGGCAGTTTTAAGTTCAATTTCAAGTTGGAATACTCCTCCTACCAATTAAAGAAAGCATGCCTTCACAAAAGAGAATTTTTGTTGTTGTTGTTCTAAGGTGACTCAAAATGTACAGTCTGAGTGGGAGTGGAGGTGGGAATGGAGATATCAAACCAAAAAGAAAAAGAATGCATGGACATGGACAGCAGTGTGGTGATTGCAGAAGGGTAGGGTTGGGGAGGGGGTGGGTTGAGGTAAAAGAGGGTGTAAGGGGGATAAATGGTAATGGAAAAATACAATAAAAATAAAATATTTAAAAAATGAAAAATGTACAATCTAGTCCACATCAAATGTTCTCCAAAGTAACCACTGTAATTCCAAATTGTACCTGGTAAAATTGCGCCAAAGACATATGAGCTTAAATTAGCATGCAGAATTTCTACATTCTCCAACTTTTTTCTAAGATAGATATTCTTATATTTTACAAATGAAAACATAAAAATTGAAGACTTTCTTAGTTAAATAAATTATATTATAAATTCTCTTTTTCTCAGAAAAATATAAATGTTGCTTAAAGGCTTTTTTACATTCCTTAAATTTGTTTTTACCAGAATTAATTATATAATAAAAATTAAGACCTCTAATGTGAATAAAGGTCTTACTACATATCTTGCACTTATAGAATTTCTTTCCTGTATGAATTCTCTGAGATGAGTAACTTAATAGCCACTACTTAAGGTCTCTCCACATATTTTATATAGTTTTCATCAATATGATTTCTTTTATATATTAGGATGTCTTCCCTGCCTAATGACTTTCTCACATTCTCCACATCCATCATAATGCACACCAGTATAAATTCATCATAATATACTAAGGTTTGAATTATATCTAAAAGCCTTCACATGTTCTTTGCATTCAAAGAGCTCCTTACCAAATGAGTACTCTATTCTCAAGTAACTTGTTGATATATAGTAATCATTTCCCCACTTTTATTACATTAATAGGGTTTTTTACCAATATTAATTGATCTGATGTTGTGTAAGTTGTCCACACAGTAAAGACTTTAGTGAATTTGTTATATTCATAAAAGTTCTCAGCAGTATGAATTCTCTAATATATAGTAAGTCCAAATATCTTCCCACATTGCCCTAGCTGGTGTGGCTCAGTGGATTGAGAGCTGGTCTGTGAATCAAAAGTCACTGATTCTATTCCCAGTCAGGGTTCATGTTTAGGTTGTAGGCCAGGACCCTGGTTGGGGGCACACAAGAGACAACTGATGTTTCTCTCACACTTAATATTTCTTTCCCTTTCTTTCTCCCTCCTTTCTTTTCTCTCTAAAAATAAGTTTAAAAATATAAAATATTAAAAAACTAAAATAAATAAGCAACAAAAAACAAACAAAACTAAAAAAAATAACTTCCCACATTTATTATATGAATCAGGTATCTCACTGGTAAAAATTCTCTGATATTAATTTGTCCACATACAATAAAAGCTTTCTACATTCTTTACATTAATAATTATTATCATCAGTATGACTTCTCTGACTTGAAGAAAGAACTCAATTAGGTCTAAATACTTTTCCACATTCTTTATATTTCAGCAATTACTCATCTGTATGAATTCTCTTATTTTTATTAACTTGTCCATACACAGTAAAGGCTTTCCTTCATTCTTTACATACACGAGATTTACCACCAGTATGAATTCTCCAGTGTGAAGAAAGAACTCAATTAGGTCTAAAGACATTTTCACATTCTTTACATTTCTATGGTTTCTCACCTGTATGAATACTCTAATGTGAAGAAATTGTCCACATACAATCAAGGCATATTGCATTTCTAATATCCATAAACATATCACCAGTATGAATTCTCTAATTTGTAGTAAGAACTGAATTAAGTCTAAACATTCTTCCACATTTCTTACATTCATCAGGTTTCTCAACAGTATAAATTCTCCTTTTTATTAAATTTATTGGAGTGACATTGGTTAATAAAATTATATAAGTTTCAGGTATACAATTCTACAATACATCATCCATGTATTATGTTGTGCATCTACCACCCCAATTCAAGTCTCCTTCCATCTCATCAGTATAAATTCTTGATGTTAACTAATTTGTCCACACACAATAAAGATTTTTTTACATTACTAATATTCACAGCTTATCATAAATGTAAGTTCTCTGGTGTGAAGAACTCAATTAGTTTTAAAAACATTCCTACATTTCTTATGTTAACAGGATTTCTCCCAATTATAAATTTTGTGGTGTTCACTAAATTATCCATACAAATAATAGCTTCCTCACATTCTTAACATTCATAAAATTTCTTACCAGTATGAATTCTCTTTAGTGTGGTCAGGGGTGAATTAAATTTAAACACTTTTTTACATTCCTTATATTTATTGTATTTTTTTCACCAGTATGAGTTCTCTGAAGTTGAATAAATCAATATGCATTACTGAAGGTAATCCCACATTTTTTATGATTACACCATTTTTTAAAATATTGTATTTATTTATTTTTAGAGAGAAGTGAAGGGAGGGAGAAAGAGAGGGAGAGAAACACCAATGTGTGGTTGCCTCATGTGCACCCAGCTGGGGACCTGGCCCACAACTCAGGCATGAGCCCTGACTGGGAATAAAACCAGTGACCCCTCTGTTCTCAGCCCAGCACTCAATCCACTGAGCCACACCAGCCAGAGCTGATTACACCATTTCTTATTAGAGTAAATGTCTCTTAATATGGAAAAGATCGTATTTATGATATTGCTTACAGAGTTTCTGTTTATTATAAATTGTTTTATAAAATGACAGAATTCTATGTGGTCACTTTCGTAGGTAATAATTGGGGTTAAAAATTCTTTTAAGACACCTGACACCTTTCAAACATGCTCTCACACTTTCAGTCATTTTAAACAATAGAGTCCTTGAGGTTAAGTGTATTACTTCTTTTTTTAATTTTTTTTAATTTTTTAATGTTTTTTTAATTCTTTATTTTATTGATTATGCTATTACAGTTGGCCCATTTTCCCCCCTTACTCCCCACCACCCTGCCCATCCCCTCCAACCCTCATTCCCCCCTTTAGTTCATGTCCATGTGCCATAAGTTCTTTAGTGTCTACATGTCCCATACTATTCTTACCCTCCCCCTGTCTATTTTCTACCTACTGTCTATGCTACTTATTCTCTATATCTTTTTCCCCTTCCTTCCTCCTCCTACTTCCCTGTTGCTAACCCT
>PVIA01016992.1:0-17047 GCA_004024845.1 Tonatia bakeri | reverse complement strand
AAAAAAAAAGAACATTCATACAAAAATATGATGTAGAAGAATTATGAAACAAATATATTTTTCTATGTCAGAGACAGAATATGCACATTTTAAAAATAGAAATTAAATGAATAAGTTATTAATGCTATAATTACTAATAATAAAATTTATTTTATAGTGGAATTACTTAGAAATTTTCATTCTATGTTCTAAACAATGATGATTATTATAATGAGGTTCAAAATAACATTTATTAACATTTACCATATTGAATATAGTATTTGAGAAAAAAGCTTACACATTAATGTGTATTTATTTAATTAAATTATCTTCTTATGTTACTGAGAAAATAAAAAATAAAAGAAATATAAATTCCACTTTTGAATATGTTTTATTAGTTTCTGTGGTTATAAATCTTTGCATAATATTCCTAAATTTCAACACCACCTGTGACAAATCTTGATGCTTAATAAGTATTTTAATTAATAAATAGCTAATAAATGGCTAATGTCTAATAAATAAACAAAACAATTTAAACTAGTCTTTTTTAAATGGTTCAATGTTAGAGTAATACAACACTTAAAGAATAGTTTTCTTTCTTACTAGTTGACAAAAGAGACCCCAGTGATGACATACTTGGGAACCATTCTGGATTGCTTATTAGGCAATAAATAAAGCATGCTTTCCTTTCTTCTGATTGTGTATGTGTACAAGCAACTAACTGCACACTAATTGTAGAAGTAAAGTGGGATCAATATCATTAGCAATAGTTGTGTAACATTAAAATGTACAGAGTAAATAATTTCATTTAAAAACCACATATGCTCATGAAATATGTGCAGAATCAAACAATTGAAATATGTGAAACCTATGCACACACATAAGTTTCATTTAAAAAAATATCCTCCTACAGGCCTTCATCATATATAATGGCAGTCTCTCATTAAGCCTGAGCAAACATAAACTATCAGCAGGCAAAGTGAAGAATAGAAGTGAAGAATAAATCAATTGGTTAAACAAGCATTCCTGACTTTTAGGCAACTCATACCCTTTCCTAGATACATCACCTTCCTGTTCACAGGTTCGTGTCTTGATAAATTTGAGGGCTTGACCTAGTTTGTTTAAGAGAATTTTTCAAGATGGAGTCTTAGCCAACTGCTTCTCAGTCTATCGGGGGTGACTAGCAATAGCTTTAATGTTCAAGTCCACATGGGCTATTACTTGCGTAAAACACAATAAAGATAAATAAATTAAATTAAATTAAAGAAATCCATCAGTATACAACCCAGTCCCCATTTTAAAAAATATTGGTTTCTATAGGCATAAAATTACTCCATTATATTTTTAAAATATATTCTAAACATTTATTCTTAATACCGGTATTACGAGTATATTTACAGATTGATGACTTATTGAGATTTGACTCAGTTGAAACAACCACACAATGAATAAACAGCACAGGGCTTGACTGGGTGGCAGGAATTGCATGTGAACATTAAAGAATCTGATTAACAGAATACTGATTTGCAGAACAGATGTTTTTTTTTATCTTGTTGTTGGTGATGATTTGTTTCATTGGTTGTTGGTTACTTTTTGAGGTTTTTATCAATTTAAACATCTAGGGAAACACATTTAAAACCATGAAAATTATTGTCCTGCACTCTTACCAATTCCCTTTCTGGATGTGAAGTAAGAAACCGAAGCCACACATGTGTGTGTGGTCATCAATCCGAACATGACATGTTGCGTGGAGGCAGTATTTTCCTCTGGTGCGATGACAGCATTCTTGCATGGAGTTGGAGGCATCCCTTGATCTCATTAACACTAGTGTTTATCCACTAAGTTGGAAATGCATTAAAGTTGTACAGGGTATTTTTTTTCACCTTAATTAATGTGACACATTCGTTGAAAAGCTGTGGCAGCACTATAGAACAAGAAATTCATACTTGTCAGTTTTATATTTTTCAGAAAAATGGAAACTTCATCTCATCCTGTTAAATTCAAGTTGTATCTGCATTTGAACTGCAGTCAAGTACAAAATGAGATCATTAATATTCCTTCCCAAATTGTTGTCAAACTCACAGCTTTGCAAATGCTTTAGAAAAGTCGTGGAAGTAGACTGATGAAAAGCAACTTAGGTTGGGTGTACCTGCTCCTTTTGATGTAGCCTCTTTTTGAATCTTCTTATATCTGAACAGGATCTGCATGAGGATGCAACAACACAGAAGGAAAGAGGAAGTACAGCCCCCATGGAGACCACATAGTAACAGAGTTCACTCCTATTAGTTTTTGGAAAAAATAATCTGAGTTGCATGGCATGTGGATAGGGACAGGTTTGGGAAAGATCAAATATTGTAAGACACCAAGCAAAATAACCACTGTAAGGGGTTTTATTGACAAGGTTTCCTTTACTGCCTCGATTAAAATGCTTATTATTTCTATGACTTTTTTTCTAATTAAAGGAATGAGCAATGATTTATAAAATTAGATCACCTCATTTGTCTGTATCACTGATGGCACTTATTTTAAATCATTTGAAATGTTCTCTGTTTCAGAAGTTACTCTTGGAAAATGTGAAGAGATGTAAATATACATAAATTAATGCATTTTACATATATTATTAGGGACTAAGTACATGAATAGAAAGGATATGGGCCAAAATATTAATAATATTTAAATGGTTATATTTGGCTAATGGATATTCACTTATTTTTACTTTTTCTTTATATTTTTATATTGTTTGGATTTTTCCATTGACTTGCTATCAATTTTTTAAATCAGGAAATATAATGCTATTTTAATTTTGAAAAACACGAAATGTTTTCAGCATGTTGGGTAATTATGACAGATTAACATCAGTAGTGATTTCATTGGCTGGAGACAGTGAAGACGCTTGTTAATTATGCTCCATTCTGTCTCTCGGCAGTTATTGATGACCTCCCCTGCTCAGTAGCTGTGCTGTCCCATATGGTGGCCACTGGCCACAGGTAGCTAATGAGCAATTGAAACACTGCTAGATTTAATATGTACTTGTTTAAAATTGGCTTAACTAATTTATTCAGATAAAGAGGGAAACATCTCAAGTAATCTGAGTCTGTCACATTTTCTCTCTATTTCAGGGTTAATGGCATATGTTACATTCTATAATATTAAGTCATGAGAGATTATTGCCATTTAAACTATTCAGCACAACAGACAATATAGAAAAACTGAAAATAATTGTGTCTACTAAATATAACAATTTTGCTATGAATGTTTGTACTTATATTTCTAGTTTTAGGAATAAAATATAGGGAGTTATATTTTTGTACTTACATAATTTTGGAATTGGAAAATGAGCAGAACACATAGAAAAAACACTTATTCATTGTTAATTCTAAATTGTAATATAGCAGGATGCTCAGATTAAAGTTGTTTCATCCTATACCATTTCATGACAATGTTAAAGTGAAAACAAATACCATTTCTGGCCAGGGCCACTGTATGTGTGGAGTTGCATGTTCTCCCCGAGTCTGCATAGGTTTTCCCAGGTCCTCCAGATTCCTCCCACATCCCAGAGATCATCCATGAGGTACACTGGCTTGTCTACACGGTCCCAGTCTGTATGAGGGTGGGTGTGTGTAAGTGTGCCCTGTAAGGGAAGAGTGTCCTGTTCAGGGTGGTTCTTACCTTGCACCCTGAATTGCCCAGACAAGCTCTGGCTGTCTATGACCCTGAACTATGATAAATGAGTTAGAAAATAATTCTCTTACATATGTTCATTTACCTTTCTTTTGTGTATGTATAGCTCACATTTATTTCAATATTCGGTAGTGGAAGTGTTTGGGGTCTTTGTTTAAAAATTTGGAAATGTGATTGTCACCAGACAGGTGCCACAGGAACTGAACTCTCATTTATATCAGTTAGCCTATGGTATAATTGGTTTTGTTACACATCATTTCACTTAACCTTGCAGTTTCCAAGACCTTTTGAAGTTAAGTAAGGTCTTACTGTATTCTTAACACTTCTGTATGTACACACAAATAAAACAACTCCAATAATCTTAAGCCAATAATATAAATCCCCCAACAGTTAAATAAAAATAACTTCTTAAAACACAAACTGTGATGAGGCCATATCCAGGGTTTACTGAAGTAAACCTTTTCCTCTTTCTGGTGAAAGAATTTATTTTATAAAGTGAGATATCTGGTTCCTGCATTTTATAACAGAAATATATGTTTTATATTTAATTGCTTCAAGTCCAACCTTAAAATGAAGAAAAATTTTAACTTACAGAGACAGGTAAAGTCTAAACTATTTGAATCGCTTCTGCTGTTTGAGTTTTAATTAGCTTTATGAAACCCATAAAGTGTTTATTTATACAATGAAAACATAGTTGGAAGACAACTATAAGATCAGTTTTAGATGACAACAAATGGGGGAGATTGCTTTGGGGTTACACCTTGGCTTTCAGCCTATTTAGCGTTTGTGGAATATTTTTCCCATTAGCACTACCATTCACTATCAACGCTATGCCATGCTTTTATTACTAAGGTTAAACAATACTTATTTCTTACATCTCAATGTTTTGTCATTTCACATTTATTCATATAGCATAGGAGTACAACTTACATCTACAAAGCCAGCACTAATATTCATTTATGAAGATAACTAAAATAATCTATTAGGAGTTAAACAGTGAAAAAATAAACGGGGACACTATGGAAAATTCATCGAGGTTATCATTTGTTCTTCTTAATATACCACAGGGTGGGGCAAAAGTAGGTTTACAGTTGTGAGTACATGAAACGCAGTTTATTATTGTATTATTCTTTATAACTCATATTATTTTCCATGCAAACAACTGAAAACTTACTTTTGCCCACCCTGTATATAGCAATAAAAGATCAACTGTATTTTTTATATTTGCAACATAAACAGAGCCTAAAAATAAAAAGATACCAGTTAATACCAAATAAACATCCAATACCACAAAATATATATCCAAGAAAATATGTACAAAACATAAAACATGTACACTGAAAATGCAAACAATAATGTGAGAGTTTAAGACCTAAATAAATGAGGGTGTCAGGGATTAAAAGGCTATATTTCAAAGATGTCAAGTCTATGCAAACTGACTCCAATATTCTATGCAATTCTAACTAAAATTCCAGCAAGAAATAATAACTCAATCTACTATATGACTTATTAATTGAGCAAATATAGAAAATAATAGGTTTATAACGTTTAAAAAGATATATTGCTCATAAATCAATTATACAACCACTTATTAAATCTGTTTTTCTGATTAATGAAATTCACTTCACCTTGCTCTTACTCCTATCTCTTCTAAACAGTTTCATGACACTTGAATTTTGACAATTGTTTCATTTTTCTAACTTAAAAGATATTGTCTTGCTAACTTAAATTTATGCTAATTTAAATCCAACAACCCATGAGAACTACAGCTATTTGTATCATAACAGTAATTTATAACTAAACAAGGAAAAGATTTCTGAGCAGAATTTTTATGAGGCGATAGGATAGGTAGGACATGCAAGAGAATAGGAAAAAAAGTCCAAATTGATTCTGAGCTGAAAATTTGCATTTATAACAGAAAAATTAACATTCTGGTACACTATAGATAAACTTTGACTTCTTAACAATTTTATCCAGTGACAATGTTTTTTGAGAACTATTCATTATAATTGTGGAATGTGTTATTGATGTACTCTGTTAAATCGATTGTTCTTTTACTGGAAGTTTCAAAGAAACAAAATAAAATAATTTATGTTTTTTATAATAATAAAGAACAAAATAATAATAACAAAATAATAAATAATTTTAGTAAAGCCATTTTCACCATCACAAAACTATCAAATAACACTCACATTAGCTTCACTCATAAAATAATAAATTATTACATTCTTATTTAGTGCTTTTTGTCTTTTGATGGTTCTTAAGATCAATTGTACACAGTTATCTATTCTCCTTCCCCGCAAATATCACTTTTTGATCTCCATTAATACTATTGCACTATCCTTGCATTTCCCCCTAAACTGTTGTTTAAACTGAGTGTATATAATTGTAATTTATTTGCCATTGATTTAGTCAATATCTCTGCATTTAGTACTTTGAATCCCAATATTTCCATTAATCTTCAAGGAAACCTCTATATACTTTTTGTTTGTTTGTTTTTATCTTGCTCCTCAAAACTCCTTCCAGATTTTGCTTATTTTCTGAAGTCTATATGCTTTAGTCTAGGATTCAGAAAGATATTATAAGACTGAAATCAAAGTATTTCTTAGGTTGAGTTCTCATCTAGAAACTCTGGAGAAAAATCCACTTCTAACATCATTCACACTGCTGGAAGAGGTAATTTCCTTGCGATTGTCAACCTAGACCCCTGTTACCCAACGGACTGTCATCTGGGTCTGCTTTCACCTCAAATGCCACCTGCTGTGTTTACCATTCGGCTCATCCAGCTTCCACCAAACAACATCATGTCAAAAATCAAAGACAAAGAGAGAATTTTAAAGTAGCAAGAGGAAAAAAATGCTTCACATGAAAAGAAGCCTCTGAAAGACTATACTTCAGTTTCTCAGCCGGAACCATGCAGGCTAGAAGAGAGTAGGATGATATATTCAATTTGCTGAAAGAAAAAAAAAAAAACTGCCAATAAAAACTATTTTACCTGGTAAAGTTGTCCTTCATAAGATAAGAGAAATAAAGAATTCCTCAAACAATCCTCATAGCTGAAGGATTCTATCACCACTAGACCTTCTCACAATAAATGACAAAAGGAGTTTTCCAGCTGAAAAAAGTAACACTGATTAGTAACATAAAAATGTAAAAAAGAAAAAATAACACACACTGGTAAGTGTAAGTATATACTCAAATACTAAATACTTTAATACCATAATATGTATTGATATGTAACATAGAATATGGTAGCATGTTAATTACTTAAAGTTGGTATATGTTTGAAGGACAAAATTATTTTAAAAAACAGTAGCATTAATAATTTAGTAAAGGATACACAATATAAAAAGAGGTAAATTGTGACATCAAAATTTTAAAATATATGAAAAGACAGTAAAGGGGCATAGTTTTTGTATATAAACAAAGTTAAGTTATTATCAGCTCAAAGTAGACTGTTGTAGCTGCAATATGTTTTATGTAAACTTTATGGTAACCACAGAGCAAAAACAGCAGTGGATACAAAAAGATAAAAGGGAGGAGCTCAAGCCCAATCCTTACAGCCAATCATCATAAAGAAAGAGAGCAAGCAAAGAAGAAAGAGAGGAAGAATGGAACAGAGGAGTTACAAAACAGCCAGAACAAAAAGAGATGGCATTAGTAAGTCCTTGCCTATCAATAATTATTTAAAAAATAAGTACATCATTTTCTGAAATCAAAAGGCATGCGGTATCTAATGGACAAAATAGTAAGACCCAATGACATCCTTCCTACAGAATCTCACTTCAACATTAAGGAAATACATATGGCTCAAATTGAAGGGATGAAAAAAATGATATTTTATACAAATAAAACCAATAGAAGAGCATGGGTAACTATGCTTATATCAGACAAAATAGATTTTAAGTAAAAAAAAAATGAAACGAGATAAAGATGTTTTTATGTAGTGGTAAAAAGCTCAATTCACTATGAACATAATGCAATTTTAAAAATATATATACACCCAATATTAGAGAACCTACACATATTTGTCAAGTAATAACAGATTTAATGGAGAGAAACAGATGCCCATATACTACTAGTAGGGAACTTCAATACCCACTTTCAACTCTAGATAGAACACGTATACAGAAAATTAATGAAGAAATACTGGGCTTATACTATTATTTATTTTAGATGGGCCCAACAGAGATATACAGAACATTCCCTCCAAAAGCAACAGAATACACATTTTGCCTCAAGTACACATGGAATGCCCTCCAGGATATGATTCTAAGTGATTTCTTTTAAAACTTTTATCATATAGTTACTGTTTTATCTGTTGTATAGATAGAGATATCAAAGCACAAACATAAGTCAAATAATTTGCACAAATCTAAGCATGTAGTTAGAAGCAGAGCTAGAATTTGAACTGAAATATTTTAGATCCAGAGCCATTAAGAATGATACACTAAAAATTTAGAAATATTCAGATACATATACACATATACAATATGTGCATGTACAAAATTTAGAAATTAAAATATTGTTGAAATATTTAGAGTAGAGGTCAGACATAGAAACTACAAACATAAGGGAAAATATATGAAAAACAGAGAAATGAGCCCTGGCTAGTGTGGCTCAATGGATTGAACTACAGCCTGTGAACCAAAGGGTCATTGGTTCGATTCCCAATCAGGACACATGCCTGGGTTGCCAGCCAGGTCCCCATTAGGGGGTGCTTGAGAGGCAACCACACATTAATGTTTCTCTCTCTCTCTCCCTCCCTTCCCTATCTCTAAAAATAAATAAATAAAATCTTTTAAAAAATAGAGACATGAAATTATCTACATAATATGGGTCCTATAAACACTTGAAAAACTAGAAGAAAATAAAATTATCAAGGAAATAACTAAGGAAACCTTCCTAGATTTGAGCATAGCAGTTGTCTAACAAGTGCTGAAATGGATAAATTATAAACCCATGCTTATACACACCTTTGTAAAATTTTAGAGTGCTAAGTAAAAAAAAAAAACAGTAAAAATAATATTTGAGAAAAAAAAGGTAAAGAAAACAAAATGGCAGAAAGTATACTACAACAATACTGGAATGTGATCATCATCATTTGTCATTCTAAGGACATTTCATTTGAGTTGTCCATGCATGCAATAGTAGACTAACTTACCTTTAATTATGTAGTGAATTATACATACACTGTTATGATAATATAAATAAATTTAATTGTTTTATATTTCTTTGTCTAGCTTATTTAATTTTTAGAATCAACTATAGCCAGGACCCAGAACACAGTTATTGCTATAGAAAAGAATATAACTATTTATAAATATAAAAATATCATGCCAAAAGAAAAAAGAAAGCATGGCCATATGAGGGAAAGGGTGCTAATGTCTTTCAACTTTTTTCATTATCTAAAATTTATTAATAAATACAAATTTTGTATAAAATTGTGCTGTGAATAGTGAAAGCATGTAGCTGAAAACTACCCATAATTTTATAAACATCAAACTTTGGAATGGAAGGAGGAGAGAAACAATGGGGATTTAAGTCAATTGCTTCCTTATCTTCCATAGCAAAAGTGAGTATATATGTGCTAATCTGAAATATTAAGAAATTGACATCCAAGCTTATTGTTAAAATTCTGAGGATGAGCCCTAGCTGGTGTGGCTCATTGGATTGAGTGCTGGCCTGCAAAGCAAAGGGCAGCTGATTCAATTCCCAGTCAAGGCACATACCTGGCTTGTGGGCCAGGTCCCCAATTGGGGGCACTTGAGAGGCAATCGCGTATTGATGTTTCTCTCTCTCTCTCTTCCCCCTCCCCTCTCTCTAAAAAATAAATAAAATATTTTTTAAAAAAATTTAGATCAAAAAAATTTCTGAGGATGAGCATGAACTGGATAAAGAAACTATTGTGTCTGATAATAAGTACCTACATATCCTCTTGATGAAATAAATGTTACTTCTGGGAGAAAAGTTTTTGAATGGCTTTCACCAAATCACACATCTTAACTGTTTTTTGGATTCAAGTGCGTAATTATAATCACAGGTCATGTCTTAATGGAATGTAAATTAGGAATGTTAAGAGTAATACAACTACTTGGTTTTCATTGTGAAACAATTCTCTTGTGGTGCTCACATTCTATTTTAAATTCTGTTAAAAGTTGGTGCATTTAAAATTGATATTTATCTCACAAAACCATATGATTTTTAAAGCCAGTAGAATGTAGCATTGTGGAGTTACAATAATATTTCCTGCGGTATTAATTCTTGAATATTCTCTGAATCAGAATTACCTACCTTAAATCATCCACCTATAGTTTGTAAATTGTTATCCA
Organism: Tonatia bakeri; assembly: GCA_004024845.1. Taxonomy (NCBI): domain Eukaryota; kingdom Metazoa; phylum Chordata; class Mammalia; order Chiroptera; family Phyllostomidae; genus Tonatia; species Tonatia bakeri. Next base: position 7,055 of record PVIA01016992.1, on the reverse strand, counting down.
AGTATCCCAACTACTTAGTGTCTCAAGACCGATTTATAATACAGAACAGTAATGCTTTAGCAAGCAATCTGTAAAACAAAATTTATATGAAATAAATTAATCATAGCATCTGGTATATAACATATATTTTAAAACTATTTTTGAGAATTTTACTCAGACATATAAAAGCATAGGATAAATGATAAACTTTATAAAATATTAATTACTAACACCATTTTAGTGCAATTCTCCAAAATTTGAGCATATTTAGCAGCAAGAGCTAACATAATAATGTACAGAGAAATAATAATGTATGAATTGATGTCATTTCATTTAAAATCCAATTAAATAATATCAAGTTTTTATTGTAAAAGTTTTGAGGATGCATCCCAGTCCTCAATTCTGGAATATGGTTAGGAAACTGTTTAATATATACTTTAAGTTATATAACAAAGAGTAAAATTTATATTAAATAATATGTTAAAATGTAGCCTGGAAAAAAACAGAATTATGCAGGCATGGCACACAAGGCATGTATGTACTGCAGCGAGAGGTCATTGATATTTGTGTGGTCAGATACCCTCAACAAGAGACAAATACCTTACAACCTATGAATCATGATTGTGACATTTGTCCTCAAAATATATAATAACAGCCTACTAATTGCATATGAACCGACGCTTAATTGATACAGTGTGCTATGACTAAATAATGGCTTATATTCTAAAGTTGTTTTGAGTTAAACTATAAGATATTCCACAAATATTTGGTTTCATTACCTTTAGGACATAGGCACGTACAAATAATCCAATGTCAAGGTTCTTCAAAATGCACAAAAATACAGTGTGTGTCAAGTGCTTATATATTTTGACTTTAAGTACCTTCATATCTAAAACTACAATTTATGTTTAAAAATCATCATGAAGTGAATCAGATTACGGTGTGAACATTTCAACTAAGCAGGTAAGAGATTAAATCAAATATCATTGTAATTGGCATTCACACAAGCCAGGCGGATGGTTTTCCAAAATGTCAAAGTTGTGACAATAACAAAAATAACATCTATATCCAAGTGTTTCACATACATTATCTTATTTTATCCTAATACAACATTTATGTCCCAGTTTGTAAGCCCATGAAATACTTAACACCCAGATCTACATTGTGCAGAAGACAGATAAGGTCAAAATAAACCCAGTGGTTACCTCTAAATCCAAAAATGTCCCTTGTGAACAGCTCTGCTCCCTGAACTGTCACATACTTATTAATAAATTCTTTCTTTCAAATTATAAAAGGAAAATTTTATTAAAATTATTTTTCCATTGGAGAGGCCTGTCATACGCTCTGACTCTTTGAAATAAAAATAACATCCTGAATTAGCTCCAGGTAATGCACAGACTACTCAAGAAATTGGTATTTTAAAATTACATATTTTAGGAAAAAATAGCACTTATTAAAAAACCTTCAAAAACAAATCATCACAAAGCTAATTAAATTACTGTTTTGTGACTCATGATGTATTTGCTTTGTTTGGAACAGATTTCATCCATTTCAAATCATTTGTTCAGCCTTGAAAACATAAGCATTTTGTGCCATTGTTTTCTAAAGGGCAGATCATGCCTTTTCTATTTGGTATACTATTTTCAAAATGTCACAAAAAGGCATAGAGTAAAGAATCCCAGAGTCCAAGAAAAACAAGTTTTGCATATCTAATTACAAAAGAGAGAACAGAAAACTATTTCCAAGACATTCAAGTGATTTTTATTTATTATGTGTGAATATTTCATTTATGGATATATTAAATAAAGAAATAATCATCTCCTTATTACCTTTACACAGATATTGTGCTTAAGTATATTTATGATTAAAAACATTTAGAAATACTGTTCTAAATGTAGTCATGGCTAGAATGAGCATTGTTTCTGAGTTTGCTTCTCTACCTTCTCACTCCCGTATCTATTAAGATAGATGATGACATATTTGGTTGAAAATTATAATCAGGTTGAATTTGGGGAAAACATTTTGCTGCTTTCTGTCCTCTTCTTGCTTAAAAATATCATTTTCTTCTGTGATCTTGGCTGTTTATGTGCTTCCCCATATAGTTACACAACTCTTCTGATAATATCCAAATTTTAAGGCCCTCTCAGATCCAAAGAGATGTATATTAAAACATGCTACATTTTAAAATTATCATCCCACATGTAACCCAAGTCAAATATGGCCCAAACTGAACTTTTCACTCCTCCTGCCAGAATTGCTCTCCTTTCTGAAAGTCAGTAGTCCCCCTGGACACAATCAGCCTCTTTCCACCTGAAGCCCTTGAAGACCATTGATTCGTTCATTTCCATTACTCCCTCCTGGGTCAGTTTTTAAATTCTGCAGGCTTCATCTCAAATATGTCCTTTCTTCTCTAACCCTCTGTCATTAAGTGCAACCCATGATTAGGATCGTGTACTATTCTGTTACTGATATTTAAGTTCTTTCACCCACGCTCAAAAACCCTATTACCTACCCTACTCTCCTCACCTCCATGCTGAATTTATTAACATTTTCTATCCTCTCTTCTAATGCTCTTTTGGGGCAGATATTCTCTGTTGTGTGGAGTGTTACTATGCATTGTGTGTTAGCAACATCCTTCTCCTCTGCCCTAGAAGCTAATAACTCAGGAAAGCACAATTACCCCTGGGTGAAAATGACTGTATTGGGGGTTATTTTTATTTTGATAAATTGTTTATTTTCTGCAAAATTGCAGCCTTATAATGTTACTGTCTTCTATTGTATATTAATATGAACTAAGCATGTAAAAGTTGGAAGCCAGGTAAATACATTCTTCATTATTTATTTATTTAATTATGGACTAATACCTTTTTATCCAGTGAATTATAATCTACTGGATTCATTTTGTTCATGCTAAAATCATTTCTGGCGTAGTCAAGGGGGGTGCCATAGAGTATCTTTATTCTTTTGACACATCTCCATCATTAGCTGAGCAGTTTTTTGCTTTCTAATGAAGCAATATATTCAAGTTCAAATTATATTTTTGCTGCCCGTAAACTACAATCAGCCATTATTCCAAGGAGATTTTTTTTCTTAAGTGAATAAGAATGTTTGGAATCACACAGATGTGTTCATTACTGTTGAGGCGGCATTATCTCAGATCATCTTAGTGCTCAGGTTTAGAAGATAGGAATATTACTCATTCTGATATGACATATCTGCCTCCAAAATACAGAACTAAGTATGCATGGTTTATAGTATGTATATGTGTGTTTTTGGCAGATTCTTTTGAGATTACAATATTCACCTTTAGGAAATCAGTGTGCACCTTAAAATGTTCTTATAGTACTTCATAAACAAGGTGAGCGCTACACTCGCATCTTAGGACTCTGCTGTCATATAGTTTAATTCTACGTTATAAACTTCATAGGGTTTCGCTAGAGTCTTGCTTTAAACCACCAACAATCCTTTACTTGAAATAAAGATAGGAAGGTGATAGAAAGATAGTAGAAAGATGATGGTAGATGGATGATAAAATGAGCTTTTATTTACCCCAGTACATTAACTCCCGTATGGTGCTCACTCTGTTGTGCACCTCTTGGTATACTGCCTTAGCCTAGAAATCTTCCTTTAGCTTTTTTTTTATAACGTATGCATCCTGGTGACAAAGTATTTCAGCTTTTCACCTGAAAAGCTGTTTATTTAACATTTTTTGATAAATTTTGATTATAAACTGTGTTTCCTGGATAAATATCTCAGGTTCATGTCTTCTTCTTACCTTGTCATCAATTGTCTTTGTATACTATTTAGCCTTAAATTGACTTGTGTTCTTTATCTGCATCCTAAATGGGTTTTGTGACTTGCTATTTTGATCACTTTGGAATCACCAATGTTGTAATGTATTGATAGTGTCATAATGTGAGCATGTGAGCCTTCAAGATTGCAATGCTGTACAATTGTAAATCATCATATTTTGAAACAATTGATTTCAAGAAGATTAAGTTTGAGATGCTGTGATTCCAGGAGATGCCAAGATCATGAGTTTCTGATAGTGCCAAACTACGAGAACCCAGGATTGCTCTTAATTTTTCAATCCAAATCTCCCTTCTGCTTACTCATAAAATCCCCTAAAACAGAATTACTCGTTAAGAAGATTAGCTCTGTATTTGGGGTCCTTTCAGATCACAATCCAACACACCAGACAAAAGTCAGCCAAAATGTGACTATTTTGTCCAAATGCTGTCTTTCTTAGGCTGCATGGATCCCATATATGTTCTGACCTCAAACTCAGCAACTGGATCCTTGTATAAAATTGCCCCTTATCCCTCAGTCACCTACATACAGCATCTCCCAGTAGAGTTTCCTTCTTTTAATTTCTTTATGTTTATAGGTCCTTATTATGGTTTTAAGCAAAAGTACGATTTCTTTTTTCACATAGAGATATTTTGTAGTTTCTGTAAAGGTTATTTTTTGTGAAGGAGTAAAGGTAATCCATGGACTTCTATAACTTAACCATAAATGTTACTTCTTAAGTTCTACTTCAAAATGTATTTCTTATTTTAAATTTTATTTTTCAAATATGGTTGACATTCAATATTGTTAAATGTATTTCTGAGTTAGATCTTATGCAAATAGAATGACTATTATAATAGATTTCCCATTTTCTTTGTTATAGGAATTTACTATTGATACTTATATCTGTGCATATGTTAAATGGTATCATACACTATTGTCTATCCACCAGTTTTCAATTATATAGCTATCTACTTCTCTATCTATATACCTATATCTATTATAAGACACAAGATGTTGTGTCTTATTTTTATATTTCAAGTCATTCCTACATAGTACATGCTTATAAAAATAATTATCAGATAAACAGATGAATGCATAAATGAATAATATATATGAAATGTGTTTAAAACAAATGAATTTAAGTGCCCTAGATGTGTTTACAAGTGGAAAAATGTTTATAAACCATATGCAATGTTTTGTCTATGATTAAAGAATTAGAAATCATTTGATGCCATTATAGAAAAGCTGAGATAGGAGGTAAAATGTTATCGAAGAAGAAAATGTCACATTAACTATCACCCTTAGACCAACACTCTGCTCCTCAAGGTGAATCACCTGTTGTGCCGTTTTATTTCAACTTACTAATTTTTACCCACTGATCTTCATCATATTTCATCCAAAAGTACATTTACTTTTTAAGAAAGAAGTTTTCTCAGTTTCGAAGTCTTCTTTTACTGATGTCTATTTTCTTTTATCTGACTTGCTCATGTGCTCATTGAAATCTTTGTTGTGCTTTCGTTTCTGGCACATGCATGGTCCCTGACTTGTGAACACATGACCTCACACTCATGAGTAAGTGGCAACTGGTTAGCTCCCCTCAGATGAATCAAGGAGAATAGTTGGTTAAGAAAGGAACTAGTGTTTTCTAGGGCACCACTAATGTCACAGTGTTAGTTTTTATTTAATTCCTCAAATAGGAGGAAGAAGAACTTTCAGGGGGGAGAAAATGTCAATGGGACGGCTTTCTAATTCTGGTGAAACCACTACTGATAATTAAGACTGGCATAAGTATGTCAGCTCTCCTCTCTGGAGCCACCGCCATCTGTGCGCTGGTCTGCTTGTCTCAGGTCTTTTTTATTAGTTTTGAACACACAACTAATTCTTCATGAGGATGTTTGTATCTTTCCACATCTATTATTGTCTGCTACCAGATTTTTGGTAAATAATGATCAAGACCTGAATAAGCATAAGGAAAAGGAACAAACAGGTGAACATTCTAAATAGCTAGGGCAAAAGTCAAGTCCAGCCAAGACAACTGAGGAGCTGATGGGGAAGAGGATCAGGGGCTCCTGCAGAGTGAGTTACATGGGTCAAGTGCAGTGAGATATACCAGTAACACTGTGCAGGTCTCACTAAGCTAACCACTGATTCTAGGGGCAAGACCCAATTAGCTTGAGCCTCATCTGGATGGATACATTTTAAATTTAACCACAAACTATATGTGAGGCCTATAGGAAACCTCTGCCTCTGATTAAGACCAGAAGAGGTGCTGCTTGATACAATCAAACCTCACTCTTAACCTTTAATTCTATCCTAATAGAATTCCTGGGCACTACTGAAGACTGAAGGTGTGTGTGGTTTGTAGCTTTCATTTGCTGCATTGCTTCTATGTGCAAAGGCCTGGTTTAAAAACCTGTTTTAAAATTCCCAGAGCCCTAGTGCATTATGTTATCACAATTTCCAGATGGCTTTGGAATGTATCAGTAGATAAGCAATAAGATTTAAAAGGTTCTTCTATTAGGGAAAAACAATAGTACTATTAGGTCTGCAAAGGAGAGAGCTATTATGGTATTGTGGTCACTGTTTCCTTACACATACAAGGTTACTAAAAGGTAGCATCATCCAAGTCAGCTATTTTCTAGTTCTTCTAGTGAACCACGATGCAGAACGGCTATGACAATAGAAGAATGGATGGAAATTAACTATGAGAGAAAAGTGCTCTAACAACAAGTTCTTTTTTAAATGGGATGAACTAATACATTTTCCTTCCTTGAGAAAGAGGCTAACATCATAGAAGTGTTTGATTAGGTGTTCATAGGCAATTCTTTTAAACCCTTTAAGTGCAATGCTCAATGTTGCGCAAGGGATAATTAATGAACTGAATGCCAAGAGAAAACAGCCTAATAGGACTAGACAGTAATGCTGCCAGTGCTTCATACATTTTAAGGTCCTTTTATTTCTCAATTGACAAAGAATATTTGAAATGTTTCATCTGGATATTGGAAGACAGGTTTACTTTGTGCTTTTGTCTTTAGAAATAATTTACTTGTTGGACAAAAAACCCATAGAAGATAAAACATAATGCAATGTTTTCATAAATGTTGTACTTCAACAGTCTGAACATCTATAACAGTAATAGTAGAGGTAATAGTTGACATTTTCCAAGACCTTGATAGAGTTAAATAGATAGCATTTACTAGAAAAAATGTAAAAACACATATTACTTATTCCTTTTTAACATGTAATTATTTAGGTGAAATGGACATATTAAGAAAAGTAAGACT
>PVIA01016991.1:0-17050 GCA_004024845.1 Tonatia bakeri | reverse complement strand
TGTATGTGTCTTTCCCTGTGTCTCCCACTGATCTATGAACTCCATTATGCTGGCAGCTTGTCTCATTCTCCTCAGCATCTAACTGTGCCTGGCCCCGACAGGTACTAAATAAATGTTCGTTGGATGAACAAACACCAAAATTCATTGAGCTCTTGCTCTTTATCATTAGTGTCTTTCAGAATCCTTACAGAGCCCTGTGACAGGGGTCCTGTTATGTCCCCACTTCACAGATGTGGCAGCGAAGGGCACAGAGAAACCACACGCCCAAGGTCACAGAGCTTGCCAGGACGTGAACCTGGCAGTCGGGCTCCAGGGCTCAAGCTCTAGTTCCTGTGCTGATAGTGAGCAAGTGAGTGAATGAATAAAGTCTGTGAGATTTTACGAATGGAAGACAGGACAGGTAAATGCTAAATGACCTTATGAAACCCACTAGGGGGGTTTACAAAAGAAAAACACAAGGATTCCAGGAGACCTGGCAGGATGGTGGCTATGAGGGGTCAACAGCCCACAGAGTTCAGGGACAGTTTAAACTAAGTAAGTGAAAAATCAGACCACCCTGAGAATTCCTGGGAGTGTGAGATGGAGCTGGGGGCCTGCGGTTAAACAAACAAGGCCCACTGCTCTGCATGCTGGGGAAGGGACAAAAAGACACCAACCTGGGCATTCGTGGTATGTTTTCTTCATGCCTGACACGGTGCCATCAAGTTTCCCATACTCCAGCTCACTGAGTGAAAATTGTCTCCTTCAACCTTAATTCAACAAGTTTTCCTTGAGCAGCTATTACATGCCAAGCCCTTGAAGTAGATGTCGTGAGAATTAACATGAATAAAATCCTAGCCATCCCCAGCTAGCAGATGAGTATAGAATTATAACAGTATACTCAGTGCTATCAGAAAGATCTAGCCGGGAGCACAGAGGGGACCTGACTCTGCCTGCAGATACGAAGGAGGAGTTCAAGACAGCAATGACTGGGTGGGGTTTTGAAGGATGAAGAGGAGTTGGTGTACCAGTTGGATAAGGTAGGAAAAGGCTTCCAGAGAGGAGGCATGGTGAGTGCCGAGTCACAGAGGCAAGAATGTCGGGGACCTATTGACCAGGAGGAGTGGGGAGTAAGAGCCAATAGGGAGGGCCCTTTGGGCACATTGTGGAGCTTGGCTTTCTCCTGTGAGGCAATGGAAATATAGCAAAGTGCTGTAAGCAGATAGTTTTTCTAAAGAAAATGGGATTGTGTTTGCATGGTAGTAGTGTGAGGAAGCTGAGAGGGGCACAGGAGAAGTGAGGAAACTAGCTAGGGGGCTATTGCTATAGCCCAGGTGGGAAACCAGGGTCTGACCAGAGGACACAAGCAGGAGAGACGAAAAGTGAACCGGAAGACTGAGAAGTCTTACTCTTGAAACGCTAGTACAGGTGTACTAACCACCTGTGCTTTTAAAAGCTTGTTTATGGGGCTCCCCATATGAAGAGGCTGCCCAGTTGGGTGACACGGCCTGTCTCTGGGGAGCGCGTGTGTGCGCACACACATGCATGCACACATGCTCACTCTGAAGACAAATAGTAGACTAATTGTCTACAAAAGAGGCACAGCTGTGCACAACAACCGAGGGCCCAGTCTCATCTGAAATAAGTGCATGTGTTGGGTGTGGCAGAAGTGGGCAGGGAAGGGAAGAGTTAAGGCGCAGCTGGGGCTGGGGCTGGGACGTCAAGGACGGTGTGTTAGTTATCTGTCGCTGTGTAACAAATTACCCCAACATTAGCAGCCTGAAACAGCAAACGTCTATTATCTCACCGTTTCGGTGGGTCAGGAGTTTGGGGGTGGCTCGGCTGGGTGGTGTTAGCACAGGATGAGGCAGAAGGCTTGGTTGGGGCTGGAGACTCTGATTCCAAGGTGGTGTGCTCATCTGGCCGGTGTGCCCTGCTGGCTTTTGGCAGAAGGCCTCAGCTCTTCACCACTAGGCCCTCTCCATAGGGCTGCCTGAGTGTCTCCTTGACATGGTGACTGGCTGCCTCCATGGGGACTGGTGGGAGAGAGGGAGGTGGAAGTGGCTATGTGTTTCAGGACCTCGAGTCGGCAGTCATTTCCACCATACCCTGCCAGTTATGCAGGTCTGCCCTATTCGTGCGGGAGCGGGCTGCACAAGGATGTGCGTGCGAGATTGTCAGGGGCCGTCTTGGGGACACAAACGGCCCGGAGCTAGCTGGGGGTGGACAGGGTGTGCTGTGAAGGAAAGGGTGTGAGGCCTGGAGGCAGCAACACACGAACGGTTAGTCAGTCACTCTGCCTGCGTTCTGAGATGAGCCTCAGTTTTTCCCCCAGAACTCAAGGTGCGTCATCCCACCCTGGTGGGTAGCAGTGTGGGCAGGTCATTGGAGACGGCAGTAAAATGCTTCTCTGAGCTCACGGAGGGCCGTAGTGTGGGGCTGGGTGAAGGCACAGCACAACAGAAGGGGCCGGTGTGAAGGTCTCCACTTCACCTGGGAGGAACATTCTGACGTGAGGAATCCAGGAGGACCTCCTGAGGACCCTTCATCCTTTATTTCTGTGGCGGCAGAACTCCAATAAATGACACTTATCGATCATCTACATCCACACGTCAGGAGAGGCGCCATCACTTACTTCCAATCTTTCAGCGATGCTGGGAAGTAGGACCCATAAACTGCACTGTATGGAGAGGAAACTGAGGCTCGGTGCGGTTAAATAGCTGTGAAATGGGGGGCCTGGGATACAAGCCTGGGCCTGCCCTACCTGATGGGTGACAGTGAGGCAAGTGAGAGATAGGCTTGCAGGGCCCTAGCCACGTCCCCCCGTCCATATGTGGGACCTGAGATATTCTTAGGGCTGGATTTTGCAGGTCCGTGGCAAAGAGAGGGTGTCTGGGGAGTAACAGGACCCGTCCTACCCAGCACATCCCCAAACCCTTAGCCCTGAGTTGATGAAGGCACTCCAAGCATACGTGTGTGAGTGTGTGCGCGCGCGTGTGTGTGACCACCCTGGCAGCTGCTGCCATCCTAAAGCTGAGGATTAGGGTGACGAGGCCCACAGGGCCCTCTGCAGTTGGCTGCAGGCCAGAGCCACACGGGGCAGTGGGCTCCTGGGAATTTGGATCCCAGGCCGTTCTCGGAAAAGCCCGCGCAGCGAGGCCACTCAGGTGCCAGGCCAGGCCGTCAACCCTCACTCTTTGGAGCAGCGAGTGTATAAAGCAGCAATTAAAATGAGAGCTCTGTAAGTGCTTCTGGGAACTGCCCCGGATGCGTTTTCCAAACATAAATAACGGGGCCTCCACACCGCGCAGAGCACGCGCAGAGCGGAGGGGCGGCCGCTTCGAAAAGAAGGGACCCCGTTGTGCCGCCGGCCGGGCTACGTGCCCCGGCTGTGCGTGCGCTCCCTGTAGGTGGCAAGTCCATTTGTCTTGCCTGCCTGGGTGGTATGTCAGCCTGCCTGGACGTGTCACGGGCAGAGGATGGTGGCCGTGACTCACTTTGCTGGGGAGGGCACGAGATCATTGGTCTTTTAGAGACAGCGGTAAGGATGGCCGCGGCAACAGCGATGACAGTGTGTATTCGCTGAGCACTTACTCTCCGCCGAGAGCCCACAAATCCCGTATGATTGGCAGCTTGGGAGGCTTGTCTGAAGTGACAAAGGCTGCAAGGCGGAGGGTCCCAAATTAAAACTCCTCAGCCTCTTACATTTCTAGGGCCCTCATTATACGACGGGTGCTGTTCTAGTTGTTTTACGTGAATGAACCGACCTAAGTCCCACCCAAAGACTGTGAGGTGTGTATTCGTATTCTTACCCTAATCTGTAGGGGAAACACGGAGGCACACACGGGTTCCGTCTCTCTCCCAGAGCCAGCATTCGGCCGGGCGGGCTGGCTCCGGAGCCCCCGCTCTGAGCCTTTCCCAGGCCGCGCCAGAGCACCGGCCTGGACCCCGGACCAGGTGCCACTCCGTGTTCTCTGCTCAGGGGTGATGCTGTCACTGCCCCAGCCCAAGGCGTGAGCAGCTCAGTCTGCTTCAGAGAACAGCAGGGACTAAGTCCTGCCCACCTGCTCCCTCCCCCTCAGGGGCCCTCCTTGTCCCACCTCTAGCCTCTGCCCCAAGCACCTACCCTCCCAGCAGCTGGGACCCTACCTGCCATGCTCGCTCTGCACTGACACCTTCACGCCTTTGCTCACACTGGCTGGTCCTCCTGGATGTGCTTTCCTCACTCGTCTGCTAGGAAATTAAAAAATGCCAAGGTATTTTAAGTCATAGAGGAAGAGCCTCCCGATCTTAGGAGTAGTTCCTGACCATCAACCCCCTCACACCTCCCCACCTGGGTAGACTGGTTGTCCTTCCTCTGCGACTATCTCCATCAGAACACATCACACTGTCTCACTCTGGTTGTGTTTCTAGATCCTGGGCGGTGGATGGGTGGAGCCAGTTTCCAGCAAGGGTGGACACGCAGATCAGGCCTGACCCTGGGTCCCTCAGGGCTCTGGTCATGACTAATCCTGCCCCACCAGAGCAGTGTGAGCGAGAGGACTCATTGGAACTGATTAGCTCTGCTGTGTGACCTTGGCCAAGTCACTCCACTTCTCTGGGCCTCAGTTTTCTCATCTATACAACAAGAACAATGCTATCTTCCTGGCAGGGTTCTTCTGAAAGTTGAATAAGATACAGAAAGCAAAGGCACCCAGCACGTGATGGGTACTTAATAAATATTAGTCCCCACCCTTCTCCCTACCTGTGAAATGGGTTCTCAGGAGAGAGGAGGGAGATAATCAGGATGGCACCGTGAATAACGCTTTGCACTGCACATCTCTGCACGTTTAAGATTTTTGCTTGATTTCACCAACCGGGGTCTCTTTGCTTTCTGCAGAAGCCCCTCCCCACTGTGGGCCCCTCTCCTGACTGTTGGGGTGACGCAGCAGACTTCGCCGTCGACTCTCGGTCATGTCACAATGGAACATGACATTTTTTGAAGGCTGTCTTCCCAGCCGTCTCTCACCTGAGGATCCCATCATAAAAGCCCCACCAAGAATCTGGCCCCTGTTCATTCCTGAGCGGGGAGTCAGTGATTTGCCTGTCTCAGACTCCATTGGAGTTGCCAGTGATTAAGAAACTCATATATTTTCACACTCATTAAAAGAAACGTGATATTCACTTTTCCAAGAAAAGCCATCCTTGTTTGTCGACCCAGTAATATATTGGGAACGCCTCTTAATTGGCTTCTAGGACTCAGTGTCAGAAGTCAGACCCAAGTTTGTTTATTGACACAAGGAAAAAAATAAAACGTCGTATAATTAGTTGAGTGACTGACTCTAAATTCAGTAACTCCCATCGGTATGTGGCCTTGTCAGGGTTTAAGATTCCATTTTGGGTTATGAAAGAGGCCGGGTCCCAGGCAGCCCAGACGCGGGCCGCACTGCACCATAGCTATTGTACAAACGGGCTCAGTGTGCTGTTTGTGTTAAGATGGAAAACTTTTACATGTTTGATTTTTATGCAAGTCAATTAACTTGTTTTTTATAACTGTAAGGGCTTGCTTTGCAAATAAGATTACTTACCACTATAAATTATGGGAACATAGGGGCCTATTCAGACAAAATGTTACACACCCCTAACCCGTGCACCAGGCTGCATGCCGGCCTTCTGCAGGGGGGACAGCTGAGGCGAATGGACAGGGAGGTGAAGGAGGAGGGAGGGGTTATTTTGGTGCATTCTAAGGGGCCCTTCCAAGAGGGATGCAAAGGGGGAGTCGGGGGAGTCTGGGGGTGGGGACTAGGAAGCGAACCAGAATACTCTTCTCTGTGCTTCTTACCCCCGCCTCAACTCTCCCGGTTGCACGGAGCCGGCCAAGGCCGTCCCTTACATGGCAACGGAGGAATCTTGCTGTTTTTTTTTTTTTCATGTTTGCTTTTTGGTGACAGCACATCCCCCTGAAGTTTGAAGTTTAGGGCAGGGCTATGTCCCGGCTTTATCCTCACTGTCGTTCTTGTCTCCCTTCCTGCAATGACAGCCCATGCCTATCCTGGTGCCCAGGGAGTGCCCAACCCCCGCCCAGGATGCAGATGGAAGGGGCGAGGGCAGGGCAGAGGCGGGGGTGAGGAGCAGGCATTCCTGTAGGCTGCTGCTCAGGGGTGGGGAGGGGGCGTGGAAGGTCCAGACAGGCTTGGGAAAGAGAGGACTCGGTCTTTGGTCCCTGGGACTGACGCCCACCTGCATCTCTGTCATGGGGGATACCTCGGTTCTGCACACGAGGTTTTCTGGAAAGCCATGTTGGGACGCTAGGCTCTTACGCTACTTTGTGAGCTCAGATGGGATCCTTCCTGTTCTGGGTCTCAGGTTACTTCTCATATGCAACACAGAGGCAGAAACCCAGGCCTGACATGCTTTGTAGGGCTGTGCTGTCACATATGATTTTCAACAGTGGTGACTTTGCCCCCCCACCCCAGCCCTGTGGACATTCAGTAATTTCTGGAGACATTTCAGTTGCTGCCACTAGGGCATGGGTGTCGGCATGCAGGGTCAGAGATGAGGGATAATGCTGAACATCCTACAAGCTCAGGGCAGCTCCCAATAGCAAAGAACTGTCTGATCCAAAATGGGATAGTGTCAAGTTTGAAAAAACCCGCGTAGGGGAAGTGCCTGCTTCTCTGAGGCACATGAGAGGGACAAGAAGACCTTCTGGAGGTGACTAGTCTTTGGGGCAAGATGTAATGTACTGAAGAATCAGCATGGAGTATCCAGTCACTCAGGAAAAGGTCAGGTTTTCACCAGGAACAGCAGCGATGTAATCCTTTACACACACACAGGTGGTTGCTGCTGACTCGGTGTTCCAGGGCGTGTGTTATGCCACGAGGGCCCCACACAGAGATCTATGGCGGGGAGCTGGGGAAGTGATAATAGTTGCGATAATCTAAACAGGATTAGAGTTGTCCTTATTCCTATTCTGCTGATGGAAAGCGAACACACAAACCAACCAACCCTGGGGCTGAAGAGTGTGCAATCACTGGTCTGCAGTCACTGGTCCGTAGTCACTCGGCCATGCCCCAAGTGTCAGGCCACTCTCACACTGGTGCTGAAGGGATCAGGGTGTGTGTCATGTCACAAAACCACAGAGGCGAGGAACAGTCGAAAGTCATTTTCCAATGTCATTGTCAGACATCACTTCACTGCTTTTGCAAATACTGACCAAAGGGAGGCCTTCCTTCTTAAGATAATTGCTCCACCCTCCACTCACCTTGAGTACTTTGTGCCCACTCCCATTGGGTCATAGGTCCTGGCCTCCATGTCTGTCACCTCTATTGAAAAGAGGCTCTTTGAGGTTAGGGACCATATCTTAATCATCTTGACAGACCTCTTTGAGCTGTAGCTTCCTGTTCCAGAATATGGTAACAGTGGCTTCTACCTTGCCAGGTAGACCTTCATTAAATGTCTGCAGAACACCTGGATGCATAAGAACACCAAGTTCCTCTTGTATCCCTAGCCTTGGCCCCCACCCTTCATCTTCCGCCTGCTGGCTTGATGCCACATTTGGGCGCAAAAAAGCAGAGGAAACAAAAGGTCTGAAATAGTGTGAGAAGAATTATTGAACTTGCAGGATTTTTACCTTATTTTTAAAAGCAGGGCCATGGAAAACTGAGGATTATTGGTATTAAAGAGAATAGGTCCTTGGGCATCCAACTTTCATAATAAATGGGAACCAGTGGAGAGATTTCAACTTGCAAATACATTTCTGCTCTGGCTCTTCAGATCATGAAAGAAGAGAATGTCCTCAAAGAGATGAAAACTTCGGCAGCCACGTGGCAGACCGGGAACCCGCCGGTCTGTGAGTGCCCGGCCTCTACGCGTGCACATGGCAAGATTCACATGTGGCCCGATGGGCTCCCCTCTGCATCACTCATGACGCATACCCACTGGGGAGACGCTTTAGAAAACTCATCTGACATCTTGGCCGTGACTCTGTCCCAGCCTGCGTCTGATGTCAGTACACAATTGGTTCTATTCTAGAGGCTGCGGGGTCAGCTCATGAAAGACAAAAGCTTTGTTCTTCAAATTATTAGTGATTCTGAGGACACACCACTCATTCTTTCATTCATTCATTCATTCATTCATTCACTCCTACAAATACTTTTTGAGTGTCTTCCACGCAAACAGCTGTGTTCCCCTTGGCAAATTAACCTCTGTGAGCCTCAGTTTTTTCTTTTCCATATCAGGAATAATGAAACATTCTTCATAATGTTCAGTATCCGGTTTCAGGCATGTGGAAGGTACTCAGAAAATAATAGTTATTATTAGAGCACAAAAAAGCTCTGAGTCTCACAGGACCAGCAAAGCATAGAGATGTTTAAATAAATTTAATCGACAACATACTCATGAGTGGTAATTGATGCCCTAGTGTATGTCAAAGACTCTGAATGCAGCCTCTGAATGGTCTTGGGAGGCTCCCCAGAGAAGGCGAGGCATGAGTCTCGAAGTAAGGAGCCTCCTAGGTCTTAGAGCTGGAATCCAGACTAAGTACTTCTTGTATCCAGGCTGACACATATAATTCTTGTTATTTTCTCATTTTTGAGTTGAAGAAACTGGAAGTGAGATAGAGAGTCTCACACCCATGACTTCAATACTACCAATGTATCCTTTTCACAAATGAGGAAACAGACCTGGAGAAGATCACTCCCTCCCAGGGACACACCTTTGGTCGGTAGGGGCCTCAGGTGAGACTGCAGGTGGTCTAGCTCCGGAGACCAGGATCGCCACCCCGGATTCAATGGGAACAGAGGCTGTTGTGAGAAGAATATTGGATTTGGAGTCAGATCGACCTGGCCTCTAATCTCTGCTCCAGCACGTGCTACCCTGCGAAACTGGGAAGGACACAACTTCCTGGACTCCGGTTTCCTTGTCTGGGAACTGGAAGCGAGGAGGATATCCACGCTGCAGGGTGCTTACAGCAGGATAAATACATGTTTGAAGAGTTGGCCATGGTTCCCTAGAGAGAGTAACTTATACCTGAGATCGCCATAGTTCCTAAGGTTCATAAGAACTTTTGCAAACATGACCGTATGGGATATGCTCAGATGACCAATGAGTTGTAAGGGAGAGACTTTTACCTCCTGTCCATAGATGAGGAAAGTGAGCGGAGAGGGAAAGAAGGGGGATGGGAGCTCTTTTACATTCTTTCTTTATTCAACAAACATCAGCTCAGCCACCGCTATGTTCCAACATCACATTATCTGCGGGGGTGGGGGGTGGTTACAAGTTGTGTCTCTCTTTTTCTGGATGAGGAACTGAGGCTCATAGAAAATGTGTAACTTGCTCATGGTTATAGAACAAATCATAAGCAGTGCAAGGATTCAAATCATAGTACGTGTGGGCCCCAGACGTGCCCAAGGTAGAGTGATTTACTCCAGGGTCACGAGGCACACAGACAAGGGAGCCTGTGACCCTGGTCTTCCAGGTTCAGATCCAGTTCTCTTTCACCCAACGTGTGAGTTAGGCCTTCAAATAATAAGCTGCATTCCAAACTCGAACCAAGCAATGACTTATGCAGAAGGTTAAAAAGTCAGAGAACCTCAGAGCCAGCCAATGTCACCTTCCTTGATTAAACATGGGGAATCTTCCCATTATAACACTTGCTGTCTATAGGAAACCTTCCCAGACAGAAACCAATCCTATCTTCCAGCCAAAGTGATTGAGAAATGGCTTAACGAAAGAGATTTAGAAGCAGACAGGCCCTCCCAAAGGCAATCAATGAGAAGAGATGGCTGACTGGCAACTGTAGTCTTCCAGGAGAGTCTGTGAGACCGACGGGTGTGGTCCCATGATAAGCGCGGTCAGAAGGTCTGTTTGGGTTTTGCAAAAGAGAGACCAGGCCAGAGGCCTGGGATTCAGGTCTTGGTGTCTCCACTGTTGGCTGAGTCACTCAGCCTCTTTGTGTCTGGCCGCCTTCCCTGTCCAATGGCGGCAACAATGCCTTTTTTTTTATTGCCACCACAGGATTGCTTGAGACTCTCAAGACATAAAAGGATGATTAAACTGTAAGGTACAATGTATCTGATTTTTAAAAAAAATAAGAAGCCATGGAGAAGAGTAAAATGAATTGGTGAGTGAAAAATATGTTTCTGTACCACCAGAGAATGTAATCCAGAGGACAGAAGTACAGAATCTGCTGGGTTGGGACCACATGGCCATTAGAAAACCCAGTGAATCCTGCTTGGGATGTGTCTCACTAGATTCTACCTTATGAACATGATGATGATGATGATGATGATGATATTAATAATAATAATATAGTATGTTGCTGTTTGTAACACACTCCCACATACGGCTCTTATTTTCAGTTCTCTGAGTCGTCATGCACACTCTACCTTCCGACCTTTGTATGGTGTTGTTACCGTTGCCTGGAACAGCTTGCCTCTCTTTTTGTCAGATCAGCTATTTGACCTTCAATATCAATGTAAGTATCTGATTCTCAGGGAAACAGTTCCTGACCTACTCTACTCCCAACCGAGGTAGAGAGCCTTTCTGAGTGTTTTCTGATTCTGCTTAATTCTTGTTGTAACTGCCTGTTATTTGCCTCTTCCCATCCTCTTTTCATAGGAGCTAGTGTTACCACTTGTTTATCTTTGGACTCCCAGAGCCTAGAACAGGGCTAAGCACGTGGACTGTGATCAGTGAGTATTGCTGTATGAACGAATGAGTGAGTGAATGAATGAAGGAATGAATGAATTTGGCTTTCCTGACAGTTGCACGAGGAAAATAGATAGGACTAGAAGACACCTGAGGGATGATGGTCCAAACCAACTCTCCCCTCAGATGAAGGAATCAAAGCTCCCAAATTAAATAACAGGGTTGCAGTCACCCCCACCAATTGGTGGCAGGTTCACACTGGACATAGCCCTCTGACTGGTTGAAGACTATTCTTTCTATTTGTTCTGGTCTCCAGGTAACCTCAGGATGATGTTAGATATTTAGGTACGCTAGTCTCGGGCTGGGAATACTCCAGACAGTAGTTGAGGTTACATGATGGAAAGGACACTGGGGCTATCCCGACTCCTCCCCTCCCTTTACTCTCTGTATCCAATCAATCACTGAGACCTGCCAGTTTCACCCCCCAAGAAGTTCTTGCGTCAATTTCTTCCTCTCTATCTCTAATTCTGCCACAACAGAGACCACCCAATTTGGAACACGAACATTGCAAAATTTCTAACTGATCTCTTTTTCAGATCTGTTCTCTACATGATATACAGCACCCTTCAGTGGCTTTGAATGAACCCTGCAATGATTTCATGTAAGAGTCCTGTCCACACAAACCCTTCAGTAGCTTCCAAGGACCTTGGTGATAGAGTCTAGATTCCTGAATGCCAATGACAAGGCCCTCCTTGCATGGCCCAGAACTTCAGCCATAATTTTTGTTTTCCCACCATCCTCAGAGTCATGCTCTGTGTCACAGGAACCCTGAACTGCAAAGAGTTCCCAGTTCACACCAAGTTATTTCAGACCTCCATGCTTGTGGTCATACCATCCCCCTACCAGGAATGCCTCCTCTCCTCTCCTCTGCCTCCCCATTTCTCCTGACTCACCTTTACTCATCCTTCAGCTTGTTGAAGCTCCCAGGCTGGACCAAGAGTTCACATAGCAACACTCACCCACTTCAAGGTCAGTTCTATGGCATCTGTGTAGTTCCAGCACTTGGCTGAGTGGGTGTTTAGCAAATGCGTGTTGAATCAGACTCTACAGGAGGTTAAGATAGGAGTCTTCATCCTACCCTGTGACTAGCTGTTGTCTCAAGCAGATCACTGCCCCTTTTTGGACTCCAATAGATAAATATTGTGTAATTACTATGTGGATACATGACGTAAGGTTCAATTTCATCTTACAATGGAGGACAATGGAGAATTACCTTACATAATCTTTAAGGTCCTCTTATATTCTAAATGACACACTTCCCAAATCAGTTCCACTGGCATAGTATTATCCCAAGGTAATATGGTATAATATGCAAATGGTAGCTTTGGGGAAGGATCAGGTGTAGCACAGGAGTCAAGAAATCAGACATTTTTTCAAGATTTATTTGTTTAATTTCAGAGGGGAAGGGAGAGAGCAAGAGAGGGAGAGAAACATCAATATGTGGTTGCCTCTCACGCACCCCCTACTGGGGACCTGGCCCACAACCCAGGCATGTGCCCTGATTGGGAATCAAACCAGCGACCCTTCGGTTCACAGGCCTGTGCTCAATCCACTGAGCCACACCAGCCAGGGCCAAAAATCAGACTTTACATCATGAAGAGGTTGTCCATAACTGATCAGTGTTTTCATAGAGACTCAATTTCCTTGCATCAAAAAATGGCAGTACTAAAAAGGGTTGATGGGACGGCCACGTGAGAGGCTGTGTGAGACATGGTGTGTGCACCCTCGTGCTCAGGGTGGCTGTGAGGAATGGCTATCGGTGGCCTGTCTCTTATGAGAGGGGCTCATGTGAGCTGCGAGGTGCAGCATCTGATAGGTGGTGCACAGAATGGGGTCTGTAACTCCGGAAAGATAGGAACCAGGCTTGAATTTTCCATCCAGGGAGGGGGGCCCATCAGTCAAGCAGGCTGGAAGCAGCCAGCCACCCTTGCCATAGTGCACCGCAGGGGCTGCTGTCCCAAACTGGCTTCATCAGTGCCCATGCCTAAGAAAGGCTTGTCTGGCACACCCAGAGGCTGGGGTCCTTTTACTCTGTCACCATCCTAAACAGAGACTTGTTTGGTTTGCCTGCTTTTAAGTGGAGTTTCTCTACCCTCTTCCCTTTTTGCTCCCTTTCCAGGGAAACTGTCTTCTGGACAAGGCCAGCCTGACCCTCTGAGTGATACCTCTGAGTCAGAGGGACAGTCTTGATCAGCAAGACAAGGGGCAGGGGAAAATGGCAACTATGCTACCTCCTCATTGTGGCTGGGATGTGTTGCCATGGCTACTCCATGCAGGGAAGCAAAAGAAGCAGAGGGAAAAGAAAGGCCACAGTATGTGTACATTGATGTGTCCGTGTCCATGAGAGCTAGTGAAGAAGGGACGATGGTGGTTTCTGGGAGGCCTGACCCAGTGACAATGAGACTGAAATTGTCCGAGGAGACATTTCCATTCACTGTATTAGGTGATCCCCTATGTGATGCTGGATGGTCCAAACAGACCCCAGATCTTGACCCCTGTCCCTTTCCTTCTTGTTCCTTACTATTTGCTTCAGTCCCATTGGTGACAGAGAAAACTTTTATTTTTTAAAATCCTCACCCAAGGACATACTTATTGACTTTTAGAGAGAGAGGAAGAAACATCAATGTGATAGAGAAACATCAATCAGTTGCCTCTCCTACATGCCCTCACCATGGCTGAACCCATGATCTAGGCATGTGCCCTGACAGGGAATTGAACCTGCAGCCTTTTGGTTTGCAGGACGATGCCCAACCAACTAAGCCATACCGGCCAGGGTGAGAGTACTTTTTTTAAGTGCTCATTTGTGGCAGGCATTGTGCTGGACTCCTACTTTCTGACTTGCTTTCATCCGTGCAATCACTGTGCAGGGTAGATACTGCTACCCCTATTGCATAGATGGAGGTGAGGCAGAGGGTGCTAAGGAGGTTGAAGGTACAGGTGGTGAAGACGCCATGCCTGCGTGAATCCCAGAGCTGCCATTTCCTAGCTGTGCAGCCTCAGTCAGTTTCCCGTAAACAGCAGTATCTGTAAACTGTAGTGCCATCTTCCAGCATTATGAGGGGTGAGTTGAGACACGCTGAATGCTTCCTGCAGTGCCTGGCATGCGAAAAGCGTCCAGTAAACGATCACCACTATCACTGACCTTCCCCAGGGACAAACAGTGGGAAAGGACGAGTTCATAACTCGTGGTCACTGCACAGGGCCTGCCACGGGGTACATGCTCAAGCCACAGGTGGAAGGGCATGATCACTGTAGTCTGGCCACTGTCAGGGACCGAGAAGGATGGGTGGGATTATGGTGAGGTTCTCAAAGGGGGCAGCCAGTCCAGGTCTTTCTGCTCTAAAACATGAGCTCTTTTGACTGGCCCTGTTCACCTGACTTTCCCAGCCTGTGGGAGGTTGCACCCCTGGAAGAGTTTCAGGGTAGGAGTGGCAGTGCCTTGTCTCTGGGAGCCTGGCAGGGAGGAGCGGGCTGAGCCTGGGAGCGTGCAGGGCACTGGCCCTCTTCTGACACCTGGCCCCTCTACCACACCTTCCCCCAGGGCTTCAGAGACTGTGGAAGTGACACGGGGAGATAATAGGTCTCACCAGGCACGTTCTTTAAATAAAAGCTGCATTGTGGGACACAGAGGAAAGAGAGTCCTATTGAGTAGGTTTAAAAAGTGAGTTTAATCTTGAGGAGATGGTGACCTGGCATTTCATGGGTGTGGCTAGGATCTAGTCCCAGTGCCAGTGCTAACCAGCTTTGCTACTTCGGGCAAGTCTCTGCTCCTCTCTGGGCTTTGATTTCCTCCCCTGTGATGTGAGCAGGCAGGAAAAAGTAGCCATCACCTTGCTCATCTGTCCTACCATGCTGGTCTTCTCTGACTCCACCCCCAGTTCCTCTTGGTTTAAATAGGCCACAAGTCCTCATTGTCCCGCCCTTTGTCCAACCGGCTCCTCACAGGACAGCAGTATCCACAGACGAGTGTCCCTCCCTGGTGTTCGCCGCTCTCCCTGGCGAGACTCCAGCAACCTGCAGTTATCTCTCTCTGCTTTCCCCCTCTGTCTGGGTGGGGCGGCCTGGGTGTTGTTCAGAGGAGTCCGTGTTACTAGTAACAGTGGCTTCTGTTTGCACAGGGCTTTAGAGCTTATGAAGGCATTAATATTATCAGTCACACAGCTGCAATTGGGGTAGAGCAAAGAGCTCAGGTTCAACTTCAAAGTCCATACTTTTAACAGCCCCACATTACCTATGTCTTCAAAAGTTCTCCTTAAATTGAAGTTGGAATTGACTGATGTTCATTAAACAAAACAACAAATTCTTTTGGATTTGGTTTAAGAAAAAAAATACCTAGTCACACAGTCACTCATTCACCACGTATTTATTAAATGCCTACGAGGTATTAGGCACTATTTGGAATAATATGACAGGAAATCAGAATCAAATACAGTAGCTGCCCTCAAGGGGCTTTAAAATTCAGAGATAGTCAGATGAGGGTTCGTACAAACTTAGCGCAATGTTGTAAGTGCTGGACTCAGGTGCAGTGCACAAGATTGAAAAGAGTGTGGGGTTTTGTGGTAGGATTGTGCTCCTGAAACCTGTGTTATTTTGTTAACCAGTGTCACCCCAATAAATGCAGTAAAAAGGAAATAAGGAGTGGAGGTTTTGGAATTTGAACCCTGTTTTTGAGTTCTGGTTTTGTCGCTAAGAGCCCTTGGGTAAGTCACCAAATTTCTCTGAACCTATTCCATAGCAATTGCAGTACCACATGGATTGCTGTTGGAGCTGAAATGATGTGGTGCACCTCAAGTACCCAGGACAGTGCCTGTCACATATGGGCAGTGAAAATCTATGATTTATTATTATTATTATTGTTATTATTAACTATCAGCACTGTGGGAGGACAAATATGGCCTAATTAATTCCACCCTGGCCCAGGGCTAAGGAGGTACCATGTGAACTGGACCCTGAAGCATGAGTAGGTTTGGGGTTGAAGCAAACTGATTTGGGGTAATGGGGCAAGGGTGGGGCCAGGGGCATTTCAGGTAGAGCGAAGAGTGTAAGCAAAAGCACCAAAGGGCTGGCAACTGTAGGCAGCCGTGAGCAAGCTGTGGTGGCTGGTTGGTGGGGTGGGGTGGAGCACAGAGTGTTGGCAGATTATAGTCAGAGGTCAGCGGGGGTCATAGATGATGAAGGACCCTGGGAGCCGTGCTGAGGGGGTTAGTCATGGTTCTGTAGTAAAGGGCGGACACTGGAAGTTTGGAATATGTACTAGGGACATGGCAACGCAGGTGTTGAAGATGGAACAAGGCTAGAGGCTAGAGGTGAAGAAACTGACCACCAGGCTATTCCAAGGCCAAGGCAAGAGGTGGCAATGGCCTGAGCTATATAGCACATGGTCATGATGGGGAAGAGAGGATGAACGGACAGGTAATTAAGGGGGTGTGGGTAGGTACTTTAGTAAGTAGAAGAAAGTATGCTCACAGGAGATAAACCAGATATTTTTTGGGAGGGATCTATATACCCAGGTGAGTGGTCAGGCCATTACTTACGAATGAGAAAACAGAAACAGTCAGATTAGAATGTTTAGGAATAGGGTTAGGATTCAACTTTGAACTTGTGTTTGATGTGATGAAGTCCAGGAAGCAGTTGGCTCTACAGGTAGGGAGCTCAGGACAGACGTCTGGCCCAGGGCAAAGATCTGGGTGTTCGCTATTCAGGCATGATAGCTCCCACTGTGGGGGTCCCAGAGTGTCCCCTCAGGCAGAGGACATGAAATAAAAAGAGGAAAGCTGACCAGAATTCTGAGGAGCATTGACCTCCAAGGGTCCAGGCAGAAAGAGGAATCACACTGGACGTGTCCCCAGGGGTCTAAGTGGACAGGAGAAACAGTGCAGGGCCTACCCAAGGTGCTTGCTTTTGGAGGCAAGAAGGAAGACAGTAGCAGAGGCCTGGACACTCGGGTAAGTGGCCTTGGGCTGCGGCTTTGGAGGAAGTTGTTCAACTTTGGGCCCAGAAGCACTTGAGGCCACAGGTTAGTTGCCAGCAGCCCTGTGCTCCCATCAAAATTTCTCTGTTAGTCCTGGCCTCTAACTTGAAGTTTGATGCTACCCAGGTCACTTCACCTCTCTGGGCCTCAGTTTCCTCATTTTTCCCAGGGGCGGCCCGGAGTGGATGGAGGCCCTTCAGAGCTGTCAGATGCTGATGGTGCATGTTGATGCCCATGGGGGCCTTGGACCAACCTCGGCGGGACCGTCTCTCTGCAAACTGAGTCTCTGCCCCTGATGTGATGAGAGTGACACTCACGGCTGTTTCTGAGAGGGAATCACTTCTGGGTCATTCCTGCTAAAGGACCGATAACTAGAAATGAGGAATTTCTAGAATTAGAACAAACTGGGGC
>PVIA01016990.1:0-17053 GCA_004024845.1 Tonatia bakeri | reverse complement strand
GGTATTGCCTAAACTGCAGTCCATGTAGTTGTTCCTCTCTCCATCAGAACTGCCCGCCCCTCACGCCTGCCAGCCTAAATACACCTCCCACCCAGCCCCACCCACATCTGTGGCCCCCCCTCACCTCCAGCCCAGTCGGACTCTGACCTTAGACAGCCCTCATCTGTATGTTTGATTTTTAGTGGTCCATTTAAACAAAACCAGACAGGAATCAAGTATACTAGTGGACATGCAGTTTAATGCATACATTAAATACAGGAATGTAATGAATACATTAATACATATACCTTATGTACATAATACATTACACTAATATAATGAATACATTAATAACATATACTTCATCAAATTAAAGACAACTCTGAAAAACAACTTGTTCAGACAATACAAATAAAATACACAAACTGGGAGAAAATATGAGTTACCTAAAACATTGGGGTGACAGAAGATCGAAAGAGGAAGAATAGGAAAAGATACATAGGATGGTGCAAAAGTAGCTTTAATCAGAAACATAAACCACATGAAAATTACATGATAATATGCAGTAGACTTCGAGGTGAAAAGCATGACTAGAGATGATGAGTGCTTCAAAAAGTTTCATTTACCCAGAAGATCCACATTCACCATGTACTTAATATCATAAACTTAAATTATATAGAACAGAGACCCAAAGAAAAAATTATAATCATAATAGATTTAACAAACTTCTCTCATCCTAGATAGAGCAAACCTCTTTCAGAAACAAGCGACCACCTCACAAAATTCAGTACGGGTAAAAGAAACACCATGAGCAGCAAATTGGATTCAACTTTCACAAAGAACCAACAGACTATACTCAACTTTTCCCGCTGACTTGCACTAAGGTGTTATTCTGAAAATGAACACAAGATGGCAGCAGACAACCATGCTAGGAGCTTTTTTTTTTTTCATTGACTTCTTTGTACTAAGGATCAAGTTCAAAAAAAGTATATCAAAGGTAGATTGAAATTATATAAAGTATGTTTCTTGCTTCCATTGCACCTAATCTAGTAATCAGTAATAAAAGATAACTAGAAAGTCCTTATATTTAAAAATTATAAAATACACTTCTAAATAACCCGCAAATTAAATTACAATTGCAGTTAAAAAATAATTTGAAATGAATGATACAAAAATAGCACATTAAAAACACTCTGGGAACAATGTATTGATAAATCCACACATTAGGAAAAAGGCTGAAAATTCACAAATTTTGCATCATCTTACAGACCCGGAATAATAAATTAAATCCAGAGAAAGTGGAAGAATGGAAATATGAAAGTAGTGATGTCTGGAAGGGTATATTTTTTTCATTAAATGATTTTTTATTCTTATCCTGGTACAGTTTCCCAATTCTTCCCTTTTGCCCTCCTCCACCCATCCCAACCCACACATGACCATCTTGTTGAGAAATGTATATACTTAATATAACAGCAGCTATTACTTGTTTCGGTACGATTTTCAACTATTTTTATTTTATATATAATTTAAGTAAGCAGCAACAAGAACAAAAAAGCCATCTCAGTTTGGGCTTAAAAAGTACTACAAGAGCCCTGGCTGGCGTAGCTCAGTGGATTGAGCGCAGGTTGTGAATCAAAGCATCGCAGGTTCGATTCCCAGTCAGGGCACATGCCTGGGTTGCAGGCCAGGGACCCCAGCAACCGCACATTGATGTTTCTCTCTCTCTTTCTCCCTCCCTTCCCTCTCTAAAAATAAATAAATAAAATCTTTAAAAAAAAGTACTACAAGAAAACACAGCATCATTTAAAAATAATAATCTAGTCTGTTGTGGTGACAACACCAGAGGCCTTGTCTTCGCTCCTCCTGCCTGATCTCTGAGGGACTCCTTTTCCAATTTTCACTTCTTCATGTGCAAATGCCACCGATCAAAGGGGAAAGGAAGAGAAGTCATGTAGATGAGAGGAGAAGCCCTAACTAAGCAGCACAGCAGGAGAGGGAGTTGCCCCAGGGCTGCCTCACTTCAAGCCTCCTCACAGGCCTGATGTTTCATAACTAAGAAGCAGCACAAATGAGTTGATACAGTGTGCTGCTTCATAATTCAACTACAACAACACTGAGCTTTTTCACACAAAAAAAACTCTTCTGTCCTCACAGCCATTCTGTATTAAAATTGAGGTATTTGCACTGAAGTTTCCTCCTTCACTACACCCCAACCTTGGGAGTCCTCTTGGCATTGACTGGGAGCTAAGGACTATAAATTCATAAAAATGCACACGGACCCCGCACACAAACCCAGAGACCCCAAAGCCACACCCAAGAGACCCCAGATCTGAGACTCATCACCAAATAGATTGAAACCCAGGCCACAGACTCGGAGACAGGACCCAGATCTGTAACCAAGACCCCACGGCCAGACTCCAGAGTTGGAGCTGCACAAGGAACCCTAGTTGCCAAATACCAGACACAAAAGTTGAACCACACTAGTCAGGGCTTAAAATATTCTTTTTTTTTTTTTTAAGGAGGAATTTTTTTTAAGATTTTATTTATTTATTTTTTAGAGAGGGAAAGGAGGGAGAAAGAGAGAGAGAGAGAGAAACAGCAATGTGCGGTTGCTGGGAGACATGGCCTGCAACCTAGGCATGTGCCCTGACTGGGAATCGAACCTGCGATGCCTGGTTCGCAGCCCGCGCTCAATCCACTGAGCTACACCAGCCAGGGATAAAATATTCTTAATAGCATTTCTATAAATAACCTTGGATCAAATACTTAAATAGGAAAATCATTGTTTTGACAATAAATGATTTTCATCTCTCAAACTAACAGTAACTATATAGCAGTATATTTTGCACTGTGGAAATGTTCCTGCTGGAATAGAGTTTTGGATGCAAATTGGACACTTTGGGTGGTCAGCTGGGTATTCGCAGATAAGGAAGGCAGTGTGGGCCACTGGATTTAATGAGGATGTGCAGAATTTTTGCTGAGACATTTTTAAATGCGTACATACATAACCAATTACTTCTCATCCATTCTTTTATCTACAAAAAATATTTATACATAGGTTTATTTTAAGTAAAGGAGAAAACAAATGACACAACATTCCAAATGACATGAAGGAAAAGCAAGTTTTCCCCTGCATGTTGCCCAGACCCTGATCCCTGTGACTAGTCCCTGTGTCACCTCTCAGCACATCCTCTGCCTGGGCTTTTTTTTCTTTTTTTCATAATTTGCTTTGCAGGATAATTTTCTCACATAATAACATTATTTACCAATCATTCTCTGTTAAAACACATTAGAACCAGCTTACAAGGTTTTATTCCTTTAATGAATGTCATATATTCTCACCCATTTTTAATGTTCTATAATATTTCACAGTGTGAGCAAACCATAATTAAACAAATTCTCTTCTACTGAAAACTTTACAATTATATCTGTTATTATATGTGTTGGATAAAATATATTAAACATACTTCATTTCATACACAGGGGAGCATAACTAGGGGGAAATTTTTTAATGCCTTTTCTTTTCATTTATTAATTTGAGAGAGAGTTACCTATTCCTCTAATGTATTCAAACATTGGTTGCTTTTTGTATGTGCCCTGACTGGAGAATGAACTCCAGTTCACCAGTGGTGACACCTTGGCATATAGGCAGAACACTCTAACCAACTGAACTACCAGGCCAGGGCTACTAGGAGAACATTTTGAAAAGTGGAATTTCTGGGTCAAAGAGTATAAGGATGTTATTTCTGGATGTCTATTTTCAAAATGATCACCAGGGAGTCTGCACCAAAGGACCCTTCCCAGAGTCTTTCAGAGCAAGGACACTGAACCTACTTTCTTGTCAGCCTCAGAGATGTCAGGAGTCCTCTGGATCCCCATATGGGCCAACAAACTATGTTGACCTTAAAAATACAGCAGTTAGTTATTTTACCAGCAGATAAGGTGTTTATTCGGAAACAGGAAAAAATTGCAATCTAGCACAAGCAAGCTGTAGCAAAAATCATAACCAAGCTCCACAAGTAAATGAGAGGAATGTTATTTTATAGGGAAAAAAAGAGGAAGTTGGGAGGGGTCATTTCAAACGACAGTGCAGTGCAGAGAATCCTCAGTTCAGGGTGACAATGTTTCTCTCTGGCTGAGTTTCTGGGGAGTCGGTTTTCTCCTCAGAGCACACAGTACATCTATATGTTGGGGCCTGCAACAGACAATCTTTCCTGTAATTGACCCCGGGTGGTGCTATGTGACAGCACCCCCACTGACTCCTAACTCCACTTTAGTGAGGTTTCCCTTTATGCAGTTTCACGGTAATAATTACAGTTAGTTGACTCATTTCAGGTCCATGGAAATCAAGTCATATGTACGTGCTGAAAACGAGGTAAGGAACAGAGGCACTCTAAGTGTTTAAGAAAACCGGTAGCAACTACAATGACCCTGCTCTGTGGACCCCTGTCCTCAAACTCGATATCTTATTTTTATGCAAAATATTTGTAGATTTCCTCAGCATTTTAAAATTTTATTTAGTTTGGTTTGGATTTATCTTGTCTCCTATTTCTGAAATGTTTTTAAACCTCACTTACTTAAACATACTTATTATTCATAACACCGCTTCTTTGAGATGTGAAATTCTCCCACTGTGTTTTCCAGTGCACTTATTATTTTATTTGTTGTGTTTAAATGTTTCAGTTCTCTGGGACTTCTTTTCTGTCTGCAAACTGTGCGGTCAGGATTTACTGACAAGTTTCCCAGAATGCAATGCAGTCTTGACCGCATCATCACTAGTTCTGCAGCTTGGGCTGAAAGTGGGTTTCACAAGGGAAGGCAGGGGCGGGCCTAGACGAAGGTTGGGGAATCCGGACTACACCTGCTGGAACAAAGACACTTTGTCAGGCGGCAGGAGGGCCACGTCCACCCTACAGACCGACCCGACCCGGGTTCGGAGATCCCCGCTGATGCGGGTCGGGTCCCTCACCAGCCGATGGAAAACTAGTCACGGAAACCACAAAGGAGAAGTCCTCGCTGCAGGCTGCTGACTGGCGCTGGGGAGACCCAGACCAGCCAATCCCCGCGGGGAGAGGCGGGTCTTCCGCTGACCAGTCCCGAACCCAGGGGGCTCCACCCCCCTTGTCCCGCCCTTTCAACTTCTTCTGACAGCCCATTGGCGGACAAGGCCCTGAGATCGCAGCACTGATTGGTGGATTGCTCTCCTGTGGCCAACCAGGCAGGAACGTCGCACTGAGTGCCCTCCCTCCTCCCGAGGGCGGGAAGCCCCGGAGCCCCGAGAGGACGCTGCACTGAGGTGGGCAGTGCGGCAGGGGCCCCGGGAGACTGGCCGGTAAGCGAGGAGCCCTGCCATGTGGAACCCTTAGCCCCAGACCTTCCAAGTCCAGCCAGAGAGACCCCAGATGCCCTGATCCTGAGGGGCCCGCGTCCGCTCACCCGGAGGACCCCACGTCTCCTAACCCCCGACGCTCAGACCCCCAGTCCCCCTCAGCTCGGGGCACCCTTCCGCAGCTCGCCCGGAAAGACCAAATCTCCCCAAACTCAGAGACCCCGAATGCCGTCGTCCTGGAAACTACCGCGGTGGTGGGGACCCGGAAGCCCCTCGATGAGACGCCCCAATCTCCTCCGCCGCGGAGTCTGACCCTCCCCCCGGGACTCTGAGTGTCCTCCGCCCGGAAGGCGCAGATCGTGTCCTCTCAGCCTGAGAGCCGGCGTCTGCCGGACACTACGCCTGCATCTCCCGCGGGCTTCTCCGGACCCCGGGGGCGCCTCCGGGCCCTTCCCGGGAAAAGCGCGTTTCCTGCGCTGCCAGGGCCCGCCCGGCTGACGGCGCCCCTCAGACGCCCGGGCCGCGGCCTGCCGAGCCCGTGCGGAGGCGGCGCGCGGAGGGAGGGGCGGGGACAAGGGCGCGCCCGCGGGCGGCTGGGCCCATCCGGCCCCTCCGTCCCCCTCTCAGGGCGCCCTGCCTCCGGGGAGAAAGGCCGGCACTGAAACAGGAAGACAACTTGGACGCGCTCACCGGCCCAGGTAGCGCGCGAGCGCTGGGCCGGAGGAGCCTGGAGACCCGGCAGGCTGCTGGGCTGGCTCCGCCTCAGGCGGCTCCATCCCTGCAGCTCCCTCCCGCCGGGACACTGATCGCAGCCAGTTTGCTCCTTCGCGTCAGAGCGGGGCTGGAGCTGACGGTGCGGCTCGCGGCAACTGTTTTACTCTCCCATCGCAGCCAGTCCCTCGGGCGTCCTGGGGCTGCTCCTCCTCCACGCTTTCTGCTTCAGGACAAAGGTTTTGTCTCTTTCCAGGTCTCAGGGCCCGCGACCGGCTTTCCTGTGTCACCGCAGGCAGGCCACCGAGCTCCAGGAGGAGGACCCTGAGGACTCCGATGAGGAACGGGCTCCAAGGCAGCGGGGTGAGCGGCAGGAGGAGCCAGAGCTGCCCTCCCGACACGGACCTGGTTTGGTCAGGCGGCGTCTCAGGACAAAACCAGGGAACAGGGTTTGCTGGTCCAGCGAACGAGCAAGACGCACAACAGTGTATCGTGCAGTGAGGGGCTGTTCCCGTAAACTTTCACATGTGCAACATAATCATCTATATTTATAGATGCATTAATAAACATTAAATGTGTAAGAACATACACGTGCATAAGAAATAACTAATTCAGAAGAGTCGTCATCGCAAGAGAGGGAGGCAGGTCTGGCGGGTGAGGAGGGTCCCCACACCTGGCTCCGGGATGGCCTGCTTGGAGACAGACGGGAACAGTATTAACCGTGGTGATGATGGGAGCTGGGGGAGGGCCAGGGTCGGGAGGGGTTTGTCACCGTATGGTTTCCTGATGTCAGTCGTGGCGCCGTTCCGTCCAGTATCGTGAGTGTTCGATTGTTGGGGTCAGTCCACTTTCATGGGTCTGGGGTTGAAACACAGCTGGAGTCAAGATGGGATCTTCAACGTGACTGGAATTCTGTTTCTGGGGTCAGCAGACTGTGGGTGCTGACCAGAGTCTAATGACTAAGGAAGGGCGTGGATGGCCAGTATGTGCCCAGGGGAGAGGTTACCAGAGAAAGGAGGAGGGCTGGTTGAGGTGCCCTTAGCCCGGACAAGGCCAGAGTGAATGAAGAAAACAGGACGGAGATGGGTTATGCTAAAGACATGGAGTTTCTGTGCAGTTACTTTTACTACATTTTTATCAAGAGAGGCCAATTTATTTTTTAATAAATGTAACAATGCTTCATGAACATAGGAGGAAGCATAGATGACACTTTGTCTATTTTTTTAATAATTCTAATGAAATTAGTAGATGGCCACAGTAGAAGCCTAGCCTTAATGATACCTCAGAAAACATTTTCCAATCATCCTGGGATTGTTCTTGGACTACTCACATTCAGACTTCTGTGTCCCTAATAAGAATCTCCAGATTTTGGAAACATTTACCAACCAAATCACTCATTTCTCATCATCTTTCAGTGAAACCTTCTTGGCTGGCCTTCAGAAGGGAACAGTAAACACCAGACGGTGAGTATTTCCCAAATCCTGTTGACAAGAAAATTTTCCTCATGGATAGAAATGCAGGTAAAAGTAGGAAAATGCAGAAAGTATTCTAGAAACTGCTGCCTTCCTTTCCTGGTCTCTTCAACACACTGTCCAACATTATCATTTTTTTAGAGATTTTATTTACCAATTTTTTAGAGACAGGGGAATGGAGGGAGAAAGAGAGGGAGAGAAACAGGACTAGGTTGCCTCTCACACTCCCCCAAGTGGGGGACCTGGTCCACAACCCAGCCATGTGCTCTGACCGGGAATGGAACTGGTGACTTTTCAGTCTGCAGGCCAGTGCTCAATTCACTGAGCCACACCAGCCAGGGCTCATCAGCATCGTAATAGTTAACAACTACAACAACAATAGTAACTAACATTTGTTTCATTCTCACAATGTTTCTGACTTTAAGAGTTCTATGTGAATAAACTCAAACATTACAACCACCCGGTGAGGAAGGTGCTGTAACTGTCACCATATATGATGAGGAAAGTGAGCTTTCAGAGATATAGAAATGTTTGACTATATGTCTAAGATCACAGTATCAATGGTAGTGCAATCTAATCCATACTTGCTTCTGTAAGCCACTTATGAACTCATTAAAACACTCATAGTTTTACTATAGCCAGCGTGACTCGGTTGGGTGTCATCCTGCAAAGTGAAAGATCACCCATTTGACTCCTGGTCAGGCACATGCATGGGTTGTGGGCCAGTTGGGGTGTTTCTGACAAGTGAATAATCAATGTTTCTCTCCTCTTTCTCCCTCTCTTCCCCTCTCTCTCAAAAAAAATTTCTTTTTTTAATTAAAAAATAAAACTTTCATAATTTTCTAAAGTTTACATTGCCTTATACATATGTCATTACATCATTCATCTGATTGACGGTTTCAACCAAAGTTCTCTGCTGAGCTGAAGTGAGAGATGCTCTAAGACCCTCTGACTAAGGAAAGTGTACAATGTGCAGTCAGTTGGTACAGTCGATGGTCCCAGGTGAAGAAGAAAGTAAAATCCCCAGGATGAGAGCTTCCCACTTTAATACAAGAGCATCTCCCACCCCGAGGAGCTTCAGGTTTCATGACTAAGGAACAACAAATAATGAAATGACTTAAGGACTTCATATAAGTTACACACGATTCAACAGAAACTCATTCGTCTGGAATTGACTTCAAATGCCCTTTCTTATAAGGTGAAGTAACCGCTTCTTTGTCTGAGCTCTAATGAGGTCACTTTCATCCCATTTAGAAGCATTTGTTCAGCCTGCCTATCTCTGTGTTGTGAGCTCTTTGAGAGCCTGGTCCCTGCCTAAAACTTCTCAGAGGTCACAGGCACAGATCAGGGCCCCTGAGAGGGCACCCGAATGTTTGCTGAATGAATGATTTCACAATTACAAATTAAATTAGAACATGATCAATGAATGCTGAAGGTAATTTGTGTGGAATTGAAATACAGAGAGAGAAGAGGGGTAAGATGATAGCAGCACAGTCATGCTATATTACATAACTGACAGAACACTTTGTTGAACATTATTTAATTGCTCACTCACTGTAACATTAAAAATTGACATGTTATATATCAGGACACTGAAGACAACTAGCTACTGATACATCCTTATCCAAACAATTGGTGGGAATCATCTAAGTACAAATATTCTTTCAAAGGTATTGCAAATTTCATCATTTTATTTATTGTCTAGATATGTTTCTGCCAACTATTTCTTTATTCCAAATATCCTTCCCTCTCAATATTATAGAGACAGTTGAAAGAAAAGAGCCATAAAGCATGGGTTCTAATCTTGGATTCATTACTCACCCTGGCCTTATCCCCTCTAATAGTCATACTCCCTAGATATTTCACAGTTACAAATTAATATTTTACAAAATTCTATTTACAAAATTTGTAATTATATTACAAAATTATATTTTACATGAACATGCATGTAAAATATATAATAAGTCTTAAAAAATTAAATACATGTTACCTTTTAATATGTGACTCTTACACTGAAGCAACATCCAGGGTGCCATTAAGCAATGAATATAGTTTGAAGGAATTGTCAGGAACAGCAAATTTGTTGACTGCAAGTGACTCAGAGCATGCCCAGAAACCAGTGTCCCCTCCTGGAGAAACATGTACCTTTGAAAAGCACACTAGACAAAAATTGGGTAAGAGAAAATAATTCGGAAACTTTAGTTCCTCTAAGTCCTATAGAAGGGCTGATAAGTATGACCTAGGTATGTGGAGAGTACTTTGAATGGGCCTGGATTTAAACTGGGCTAAGCTGAGACTGAAGTTACCACTGGACCTTTGGGCAAATCCTATACATTCTCTGAGCTCCTGAATGCTAATATGTAAACTGAAGATAAGGAAACATCACTCGTATATTGTTTGAAAACATTAAATTGAATTTAAAACAGGTGACATACAAGTTGTCCAATAAATTCACTGTGATAATAGCAACCACATTTTATTGGTATTGTGTGCCCAGGCCTTTACTTAATGCCAAAAACGTAATGTGCACTCCATATATATTTTATAAATGATGAAAAATTGGCAAGTTAAACCTGGTAATGGGAAAATCTAGAAACTAAAATTGAATCAGTCATCTGTACTTAGAGTCTTAGTCTTCTGAACCAATAGTTAATGGAGCAAAATGTCACAGTATTCAAAAGGACAGGTAATCATTTGATGGGAGGAGGTTGTGTTATCTCACAAAGTGGGAACTAACCCTCTACACCCCACCAACCTCCTGCCCTTCTCCAACTCAGGACTCAAGAGAAAGGAGATTGACGTGAACATGTACAGCCCACAAGAAAGAAAGGACCGTGTGTACCAAGAGGTCAGCATGCCCCAGGATGATGATTACCTTTGTAAGTGGCCCTCACTAAGAAGCAAGTTATGCTACAATAATTTCATCTAGTCCTTTGGTCAAATCATTCCCTTCCTCTAGTGACCTGGAGTACAGGGTTGAGTCTCAGTGATGTCAGTGCTGGACTCACTCTGAAGCTCTTTCTGTCCAGGAACATGCGCTATACCTTCCCTAACCCACTACTCTCACCTCCAGATTGTGAGAAGTGTCACAACTTCTTCATCGACAACTGTGCTATACATGGGCCCCCTACATTTGTAAAGGACAAGGCAGTGGACAAGGGGCATCCACACCACTCAGCCCTCACCCTGCCTCCTGGGTTGAGAATCGGGCCATCCTGCATCCCTGAGGCTGGGCTTGGAGTGTGGAATGAGGCAGCTGACTTGCCAGTGGGTCTGCACTTTGGCCCTTATGAAGGACACATCACAGAAGATGAAGAGGCAGCCAAGAGCAGATACTCCTGGCTGGTGAGAACTATCTGCCTCCCCCACTGTCCTCTGTCTTCCCACATTCCTTCTGAGGCTTGGAGGGACCTCACCTCCTACATGCTAGACATGGAGGAGACAATGTGGTTAGCTCTGTGTACGGACTGGACTTTACGTGAACACAGAGCTCGTGTTTAAGGATCTGAAGGTAAGCAGGAGCAAAGTGGTGCAGACACAAAAGAATGGTTCCTCCCCTGTGGGGCTCCTGCTCTGATCGGACAGGTAGACTCAGATGTGTAGATAGAGTAAGACAAATATCATGTGGTCACAGTTGGCATTGGCATTCCCATGCAGGCTGGGAGAGCTTGGATGACAGTAAAGTAAAATAATTCTTCTGACTACTGCCTCCCCACACAAAAAAATAAAAAGTCTTTAACTTCTTTTCTGAAACTCAGATCACCAAAGGGAGGAATTGCTATGAGTATGTGGATGGAAAGGACAGATCCTGGGCCAACTGGATGAGGTGAGATCACCAGGTATCTGGGTGCCAGAGGGGCACTCATCCCCCACAAACCCATATATAAATTTCCCTCTTGTCATGCCTCCCTCAGGGGACTCCCTTAATCCTTTTTTCCTCTTTTTCTCCATACAGCGTTCTTTCAGTTCAAGGGACATTTAGGAAAAAGTATAGCATATGTCCTCAAAATATAAAGCTCTCTGCTAGACACAATGTACACACTGGAAAGGACCTTGAAGAGCCTAGATTTATCAGGGACATTGGATTACACCTTAATTTATTAAACAAACATTAATTAAGCACTATATTCCAGTTTGGGTGAAGGAATACATTAGTCAAACAGATCACACAACCCATGTCCTTATGGAGGACTTCTCACAGACAGACATGAAACAAGTGCTTTTAGAAACATTTAACTATCATTTCCGAGAAGTGCACAGTGTCAAGATACCACAAACCAAGGGTGGCCTGAACCTATGAGGGCAGCAAACCATCCCAGCCTCACTTCTAACTAGAGCTGAGCTCTGAGGCCTGCAGAAGAATGGCCATGGGCCCCTTTCCTGAGAGGGGCTCTGTTTTATCAGGGATAACAGAATGTGAATCAACTACTATTGTTCTGTTTTATTTTACTAAGAAAAGAAGACCCCCAATTTTCTATGGTAACCTTGGGGAGGCAAGTAAATGGTACCCTAAATAAAGTGTACAGGGGAGGGAGGTTAGAGAAAGGCCTCTTATAAGAAAACACATGTGCTGAATACTGGAAAATTGGTGAGCTAACTGAGAAGGACAGGAGAGGGAAAAAAGCTTGGAGAAGCCAGAGATCACTGGATATTATGGCTAGTCAGCGTGGAGGTTAAGTCTAGAACTGGATTTTAGAAAATAGTATTAGGCAGGATGAACACTGCAAGCAGGACTTGGAGGTAGGGATTCATATGACATGCTGACAGACGCTCAGACACTGAACAAAGGTTCTCTGGGAGCACTAGGGGCAGTGGGCAACACCAGAGCCTGAGGGCCTTACAAATCAGTGAGAAACTGTACATGGATGTAACAGGTAGTGGGAACTGATCACTGTGCTTTTCTTTCCCTTCCTCTGCCTCAATTCCAGGTATGTGAACTGCGCCCGGGATGATGAGGAGCAGAACCTGGTGGCCTTTCAATACCAAAGGCAGATTTTCTATCGAACTTGCCGGGTCGTCAGGCCTGGCTGTGAGCTGCTGGTCTGGTTCGGGGATGAGTATGGCCAGGAGCTGGGCAGCAAGTGGGGCAGCAAGTGGAAGAGAGAGCTCACAGCCGGGAGAGGTGGGCACCACTGTTCTTCAAAACAGAAAGAAAAGAGAATTCTCCATAGAAATACTTATGATTCAACTCTTAAGTACAGTAAAATCCACTCTAAAGTCAGTAAAGTTTCAAATCAGATGCTTCAGAAATTCACAATTCATTCATATGCTTTTGGCTCTGAGGCAAAATTTTTATATTTATTTTTAAAATATTTAATACACAAAATATACAACATATAGTGTTGAAAGGCTAAGAGGCAAGAAAGAAGTTTTCAAGCACTAACCAGCTCTCTCACCAAAGCAGTTTTTCTGACACTTTTATAGGTGTTCTTAATTTTCTTTCATATTTCTAAACAAAACATTTTTGTTTACAGGCATTCATAATTTTATAAAGATTTTGCTCTGGCTGGTGTGGCTCAGAGGATTGAGCACCAGCCTGTGAACCAAAAGGCTGCCAGTTTGATTCCCAGTTGGGGCACATGCCTGGGTTTTGGGCCAGGTTCCCAGTAGGGGGCACGTGAGAGGCAACAACACAGTGATATTCTCTCCCCCTCCCTCCCTTCCCTCTTTTCTGAAAATAAATCCATAAGTCAAATATTTTTAACCAAGATTTTATTTGTTTTAAAGACAGTGGAAAGGAGGGAGAAAGAAAAATCAATGCAAGGGAAACGTTAATCTGTTGTCTATGCCATGCCCCTAAGTGGCCCACAACCCTGGCATGTGCCCTGTCTGGGAATCAAACTTGTAACCTTTCAGTTTTCAGACAACACCGAACCCACCAAGCCGCACCATTCAAACAGGGCACATTCGTTCATTATGTTAGTGGATTGTCAGGTGAGATCCTATTCTGTGGCGCACAGGGTCCTGGGACTTGGAAATAGAGATTAACCTGAGGATGAGAATCACTGCTCTGAGGAGCTGACGGGTGATGGAGGGAAAACCAGGCACACGTGCTTACATGTGCATAACACTACACAGCGGTTAGTGCTTTGGAGAAAACTAATCCAGGGATTAGTGTGAGGGGAGGTGCGCTGTGGCAGGTATGCCACATGGCTCCAGGAATGGCTCTTTCAAGAGATAACATTTACAAAAATACCTGCAGACAGAGGATCCCAGGCAGAGGGAGCAGCTGCTGCAGGGAAGACAAGAGGTGGGGCGTTGAATTGGCTGAGGGTCACTCAGGTCTCAGTATCAGCATAGAGGGTAAGAACAGTTCAGATAGATGCTTAGCAGCCCAGAAATGCAGTGCCAATGACCCGAGTTGAGACACTGGGGACTTTCCTGAGTGCAAGTGTGCAGTTGTCAGCTGCAGAGTGGCGTGTTCTCTGTTCTGATTATGCTTTTTTCTTAGAAAATAAACTCTAGTGGGGAATTTCCTCAGAGATTACTTCATCTCCAAGTGAGAGCACATGGTGGACTGGCCAGAGAGGAGCAGGAGTCAGGCATGTAGGAAGTGTGGTTGGAGAAATATTTTGAAACAGGACTTCTTAGTGTATTTGAAATGGGCTAATATTGAATGAAATGAAGCAAAAATATTTGGTGTGAGGCCTGAGGAATGACTTTTTTTACAGATTTTATGTATTCACTTTTAGAGAGGAAGAGGAAGAAAGACAGGGAAACATCAATGCATGGTTGCCTGTCACACGCCCCCTACTGAGGACCTGACCCACAGCCCAGGCATGTGCCCTAACTGGGAATCTAACATGTGAGTCCTTGCTTCACAGGCAGGCACTCAGTCCACTGAGCCACACAAGCAAGGGCAGGAAAGACCTTTTACTTTATTGTTTCAAAAAACTGAAAGAGAAGCAATTTCTTGTTTTCCTCTTTGACATGACATAGAGGATACCTGGAGTTGGGAAAGGTCACTACAGTTCAAGGAGAGAAATTGCCTCTCCTGCTACTCGAAAGTCCCTAATCTGAGCAATATTAGCAAAGACCCTTGATGTAGGCTTTGTGGATTTCTGAAGAAGATGCACTTCATAAAAATAAAAAGAAAAATAGACTACGAGTGGACACTTTGTGGGAGACAGAGGTTGCATTGTCACCATAGTAGGAAGGATTCATGAAGCAGGTCTTACTAGGAGACAAGTTGTGTGACCCAGGCATTCTCATCATCTGCCCTGACCAAACTTTTCTCTTTCAGCAGAACCAAAGCCAGAGATTCGCCCATGCCCTTCCTCCTCTCCGGCCTTCTCCAGTCAGAAGTTTCTCAGCCAACATGTGAAACTCAGTCATCCCTCTCAGAATCTCCTGGGAACACCTGTAAGAAAACACCTCCAAGCAGAGGAACCCTGTCCAAAGGATCAGAATCAGCAGGACCAACATACTAATCCACAGAGCTGGAATGGTAAAACTGAAGGTCAAGAGATCAAAGAAAGGTCCAAGCCTTTGCTTAAAAGGATGAGTCAGAGGAAAATCTCAAGACCCTTTTTCCAAACTTCCAAAGAACAAATGAGGAACTCTAGTGAGCATGAGAGAATGACGGAGGAAGAGCCCCCCACAGGCCAGAAAGAGAGTCCAGAGGACACAGGCAAGGTATTTGCGAAAGTAGAAATGTCAAGAATCATAATGATCAAGTATGGAGGGTTTTGGCAAGGCTTCAATGATGGGTCACATCTCATCACACACCGGAGGACACACTCTGGGGAGAAGCCTTATGTTTGCAGGGTATGCGGGCAACACTTTACACAGAGGTCACATCTCATCAGACACCAGAGTACACACTCTGGGGAGAAGCCCTATGTTTGCAGGGAGTGTGGACGAGGCTTTACCTGCAAGTCAACTCTCATCAGACACCAGAGAACACACTCTGGGGAGAAGCCCTATGTTTGCAGGGAATGTGGGCGAGGCTTTACACGGAAGTCAGCTCTCATCACACACCAGAGAACACACTCTGGGGAGAAGCCCTATGTTTGCAGGGAGTGTGGGCGAGGCTTTACACGGAAGTCATACCTCATCAGACACCAGAGGACACACTCTGGGGAGAAGCCCTATGTTTGCAGGGAGTGCGGGTGAGGCTTTATAGACAAGTCAAATCTCGTCAAACACCAGAGGACACACCATGGGGAGAAGCCCTATGTTTGCAGGGAATGAGGGCGAGGCTTTACACAGAAGTCAAGGCTCATCACACACAAGAGGACACACTCAGGGGAGAGGCCCTATGTTTACACGTGGAGTGAGTGAGTCATTAGCAGTCAGTTGCATATCAATAGCTCCTATTCTAAAATGTTTTATCTCCATACACATGAAGCCCAATACCTCATTCTCATCACTAAAAGCAGATGGTTCCTGAAGAGCCACAAAAACTCATACTCTCAGCCACAGAAATTCAAGTCCTACAAATATGTAAATCTGGAGTCGGTTTACTTTGTTTACTGCCCACAGAGGGATTTGAGACAGACTCACCAGGGAAGAGAGTTCCCCAGACTCCTGGGAAGTGGGGCCTTTTCTACTCCTTGGCTCCCTACCCTCCTCCCTTGGCTTCTCTTGGCTCTTTTCCCAGTTTCCTGCAACCTCTGGAGACTCAGA
Source organism: Tonatia bakeri (assembly GCA_004024845.1). Classification (NCBI taxonomy): domain Eukaryota; kingdom Metazoa; phylum Chordata; class Mammalia; order Chiroptera; family Phyllostomidae; genus Tonatia; species Tonatia bakeri. The sequence goes on along the minus strand of PVIA01016990.1, from coordinate 934 downwards.
GGTCATTGGACAGGGAGGGATGTGTGCTGGTGCAGAGACGTGAGCCTGGCTCAGTGTGGGCACCTGGTCTTCCTCACTGTCCTTGCTGCCCCTTCAGGGTCAGCATTTCCTGGTGCACAGCATACAGATTCCACATCAGTCCATAGTGGGTGTGAGTCTCAGCTGTCTTCTCCAGCTGTGTGACCTAAGGCAAGATTCTCAACTTTTCTCTACCCGATTCCTAGTATATACACTGGAAGTGGGAACTCCAGCCTTGGGTTTGACATTAAAAGTTGAGTCAGCAGACAGAATGTGGCAAGTGGATCGCTGTGATCACAAGTCCTGCCGAACGGCCATCAGTGCCCATGTCTTCTGGGTCTTCAGCGCTGGAAAAAGGAAGATAAGGACAGGGTAGGAGTCTGTAGCCAAACTCAGAAATTGAGCAGACCCTACTGCTTTCCCCACATAGACTGAACTGCCCTGAGAAGAAAGCCTTAGGTGGGGGGGGTGTGCCTCTTTCCAGAGCACGTGTCTGCAGCACTCAAGGAAAGGGCCCATAAAAGAAAATTGGCTGTTTGCCTCTGTCCACTATCTGTTTTATGATGGGTCCCTAAAGTCTACAGAAAGAGCCCATAGATAACTTTGGGTAACTGCTATAACTGTCTCCTGTCTCATATCTATTTTACAAGATGGCCAAGTGGGGTCCGAAGCCAGAGAAGGATTTGGGCTAATGACCCCCCACATACCTATGTTTGAGTAATCTCATCTCCCGTGGAAGCTGGAAAAACTTTTGTTTAAAAGATTTTATTTATTTACTTTTAGAGAGGAAAAGGAGGGAGAAAGAGAGAGAGAGAAACATCAATGTGCGGTTGCTGGGGGCCGTGGCCTGCAACCCAGGCATGTGCCCTGACTGGGAATCGAACCTGCGATGGTTTGGTTCGCAGCCCGTGCTCAA